>VWZI01012601.1:17046-162076 GCA_013396835.1 Psilopogon haemacephalus
CTCTGCTATGAGGACAGGCTGAGAGAGTTGGGGCTTTTCAGCCTGGAGAAGAGAAGGCTTCGGGGAGACCTTATAGCAGCCTACCAGTATCTGAGGGGGGCCTACAGGAGGGCTGGGGAGGGGCTGTTCACAAGGTCTTGTAATGACAGGACGAGGGGGAATGGGTTCAAATTGGCGGAGGGGAGATTTGAACGGGATGTTAGGAAGAAATTCTTCACAGTGAGGGTGGTGAGGCACTGGAACAGGTTGCCCAGGGAGGTTGTGTCTGCTCCCTCCCTGGATGTGTTCAAGGCCAGGCTCGATGAGGTCTTGAGCGACCTGATCTAGTGGGAGGTGTCCCTGCCTATGGTGGGGGGTTGGAACTAGATGATCTTTGAGGTCTCTTCCAACCTAGACCATTCTATGATTCTATGATTCTACAGATCTAGTTCCTTCACTTCCAACAATGTCGGGAAAGAACTGGGAATGTAACATGGAGACGTGGCCCTGCAGAACCAGTCTGAGTTTAGTACAGATAACACTGATCTGGGTCTAGTACGGAAGTAAGACTTGATCCTGTTTAACTGCTTGTGCATGCACACTAACTGCATGTACTGGCTTTCAGCACTGGCACAACAAACCACAAATACAAGGGAGTGAGCCCAGCGTTGGTATCACTCTTGGTAAGCTCTACCCAAACCAGACATACTAGGATCAAAGTTCAAGAGGGACACTGCTGCTTGAGGGAGTCCAGCACAGAGCCACAAAGATGATTAAGGGAATAGAACATCTCTCTTACGAGGAGACTAAGGGGGCTGGGGCTCTTTAGCTTGGAGGTGACCTCATGCATGTTTAAAAATATGTAAAGGGCAAGTGCCAGGAGGATGGAGCCAGGCTCTGCTCAGTGATGCCCAATGACAGGAAAAGGGGCGATGGGTGGAAGTTGAGACATAGGAAGTTTCATAGAAACATGAAGAGGAATTTTTTCACTGTAAGGGTGACAGAACACTGGGACATGCTGCCTAGGGGGCGTGTGGAGTCTCCCCTTCTGGAGATATACAACACCCATCTGGATGTGTTCCTGTGTGATCTGGTATAGGTGATTCTTCTCTGGGAGCAGGGTTGGACTGGATGATTTTTTGAGGTCTCTTCCAGCCCCGACATTCTGTGATTCTGTGATATCATTAATACTCTACTTTCTCTGCAAGTGCCAGGTTTGGAGCAGGTGACACCAGGCACAGTGCAACACCAGCTATGTCCCACAGAGGTAGGCTGCAGGTGCTCCAGGATATAGGGAATGTGATAAACATGGATGTGTAATACATGGGGATCTCCCATTAGGTCAGCCATCCCCATCTGTGTAGCTTATGAGCTGTGTAGCCTTATCATAAACAAAAAAAAAAAATCTCTCTTAATAGAATCATAGAACAGCGTGGGTTGGAACTGACCTCCAAAAGTCATCTAGTCATCCATTTAATTACAGCAGCTGACTCTAAAATTTGCTATGGGAGCTCCAAATAAATGAGTCTAAAGGAATGCACTGGGAATCACAGCTCAACTTTTGTCCTATACCCTTACACGAACCTAAACAAACACAGATTTTCTTCATTTCCCCAGAGTTAAACTGGTTACAAGCCTTTCTACATCAAGGCAAGAAGAGGACATGTAAATCTAGGAATTCAAGACACACTCATCACATCACTTTACATTAGGAGCTAAACAGCCCAGATGACAAATATGTCACAGAGTATAAAATGTCTCTTAAAACACAACAAAAAGGGAAGTGGTCATCACAGAAACATTCCAGGTCATCAAGTGTTTTGATGAGAATTTCACAGAACTAAAAGGTTTTTTTTAAAAAATACATTAAAAGGAGACACTAAGTATTTCAAAAACCTCTGTTTTATTTGTACAGAGTAAAATACATCATATAGTGAACACTGTTTTCCACCCACAATCTAAAGCCATTATTGTTTTCTTCACACCAAATATCCTGGCCAGAAACACAGACAATGGAAACGGGAATGCTAATTAATTAGTCTCTCTCTGCCAGAGCTACAAGGTGCACATCAATCTCTGCTTCTGTAAGGATCCTGAAAGAACAACAACAAAAAAAAATACTGAACAGCTTTAATGATTTTTTTCTCTTAAACTCAGTATTATAGCCTAATACCTACACAAATTTACACAGTGCATTTTTCTGCCCTTTGAAGTCCTACTGCCAGGCCCACTGGCTGACATTGCAATTTTATGAAAAATAAAGAACCAGAGGCAGTGGACAACAAACAGTAGAAAAAGAACAGGCAATTCCTTATGAGCAATATACTTGCTAGCTGAGACCTAGTGAGAAGAATGAGTACAATAATTAGTATGATCACTTCAAGGGGAACACAAGTTTTCATTGCCTTGTCCTTCTGCTTGTTATCCATCCTTTCTGAAAATGTGACATAGGATAGGCAAACAAAGTTTGGTAGAAAGCCAGCATTTGTCTCTTGAGCAGCAACAG
Source organism: Psilopogon haemacephalus (assembly GCA_013396835.1). Lineage (NCBI taxonomy): Eukaryota > Metazoa > Chordata > Aves > Piciformes > Megalaimidae > Psilopogon > Psilopogon haemacephalus. The sequence goes on from VWZI01012601.1 coordinate 19,532, forward strand.
CAAATGGTTATACTGCAGCTTCTCCATGCTTTCTCAAAAATGCTATGATAATCTGTCACCTTAAACCCACGCCATCAAATGCACGACCACCCATCTGCACCAGCCCAGCTTTAAACACATTAGGAAACACTCAAAAGACTGCACCTGTAGGATCCAAAGGTTTAAAGCCTCTCATCTCTACCTACCAAGTAGCTAGACTAAAGCACCATTCTTTTTTTTTTTTTTCCACATTAAAAACAAACAAATGAACAACAAGAGACTAATGCAGAAATAACAGAACTCCTCTGCAGCAAGATAGATTGACTTGAAGTTTAGGCAAGATATACCTAGAGAGCCCTTCTGCATTAGCAAAAAGCCCCAAAACCTATTTTCCCACATTTCATGGATACCTTGCAGCTATACATTGTGCTGCAAGAAGGCTGTCAAGTACACTGTATCTGATGGGAGGTATAGTGCTCAGCAGGAAGATTTCCAGGTGCTGTCTCAATGGATTGATCAAGTAATCTTGCAGCACATAGTGCAATTCAAGCAATTCACAGTGCAGATTCAAACAATAACAGAAAGAGAGGAAGCTGCAGGTGTCCTGCTTTCATGCTAGCGGGAAATGCAGCATGCTCAGAAAGTCAAAGGTCGGCCTCTTCCAAATCACTGCAGTGACTTCTAAATCCAGGATCTTTTAATCTTGGCAAATTTAAATAGGCTAGGCCAAATCATACAAATTCATAATCCAATAATTATACATTAGAGATGCCAAAACCTGCTGCAGTTACAAGATAAACAACACTAATTTTAAGATTGCATTCAGAAAATTATTTCTAAAATTAAGGTAGCTGCAAAATTTTCCTTAATACAAAACAGATTTCACTGTATTAGTTGTCGTGACTACGACTTGGAGTTGGATTCCAGATACTAGTACAAACAAAAATATTCTTTTAAGCATGAAAAATTATCTAGACCAGATGTAACTACACTTTAATCACCACACAAAGCCATACACTTTCAATAAACAGATGACACACTTTACTAGATCCCTTAAACCATGTCAAACATTTTTAAACTATATTGTTTGGGACTTTTTTTTAACAATGTCTTTTACCACTACGTATTTTCAAGAGTTACAAGTCAAAAAGAACACCAAAACTTGAATTTCTGACATAATCTCTCTTGATTTACCATTACACAAGAAGTTAAAACCAGCTGCACATAACCAGAGAAATGTACCAAGTTTTACCAACAATGATCACTTACCTGAATTTAGGATTGTCCACTGTAACTACACCAACTTCTATTTCTGAAGGTTTGAAATCAATGGATAGTACAGTAGATAGGCATGTTATTGCTGTCTGAAAGATGACAAAAATTCCCTCTCATTAAATAGAAAGCACTATAGTTCTTCTGCATTAATAACCACACTTCCTTCTTAAGTTATTTCCTTTCACTTCAAAACATCAGCTGAAAAGTTTAAAATAGTTTCCCATTGATAGATAGTCCCTCCCTGGTTCTCTTGGTAAAAAAGCCCAATCTACAAAAAACAAAGGGACATGTCAATTTTATAGCAGGAAAAAAAAGCCATCACACAGAAGAAAACCAAAATCTCCTATCAGACATAGACGAAAACCTCAGGTCTCAGGGACAGAATATATTCCATTACTGACAGGCAAGATAGACATCAATTCCATTTTAGCTTTGGGTAATTAAAATTACATTTGCTGGTCTTAAAAGCTGCATTCACTTTTTTTTTTTTTCCTTCCATCTTAATCATAACCTGTGTTAGAATGTGTTCCTTACAACCTCTCTCATACATAATCCAGCAGTAGGGTCATAATAATGCTGAAGAAATATTCTTAAGATGGTGATTTAGCAGAAAAGGAAATTCTTTAAAGGAGCTATGCAGATAAGATGCTTATCAATCAGTTATTCTGATGTGTTGGCATTTAATTCTGGTTATTAATGTCTTGAGAAGTGCAGAATATCAGATGAGACTTTTCAAAAGCTTATTTTCAGTGTGTTGATAATACACTGATTCTGCAGTAATTTAACACTATATATAGATTTCTTAGCAGAAGACCGCCAAGTTGTAAAAAACAAGAAACCCCAAAACCCCAAAGAAAACAAACAAAATTCTTATCCTTGGAGCATTACCTGTAACACACCACAAGCTTCAAGAAACAAGGCCATGTGCGTGTGTGCGCAAAGAACATTACAAAAGCATGGTTCTTGACAGACCTGTTTTTCCCTGTCACCGCTATCAGAGTAACAGCATCTGATCTACATTCTCAACCTCAGCATTTTCATTAAGGCAGCAAAAAGGCGTGGAATCACATCCAGATTTGACTGGTGAATTAATTAGCAGTTAAGTATTTGCACCTTACCACAGAAGTTTTATGAATTGAAAATCAACAACCCATCACCCATCTCCAAGTGGTGATGGGACCAGATGATCTCTGAGGTCCCTGCCAAACTAAGTCACTCTATAATATGCTCAAGTAAGGAACATAAACAATATAACAAAGCAATGATAGAAAAATACATTCACTGTGAAAAACATTTAGCCTGCATAAAGAAGGTAATCTCAAACACATTCAGTCTCCATGTACTGCAATTACTTAATCCTCTCAGGATCTCTCTTTAAAGAAATCACATACTAAGGAAAACAGCACTTACTGACATATGAGTTTATGCTGGAAAACTTTTTGTTTAAGTGGTACTTGCATAGTAATGTTGACTTCAGAAGTAATTTAGCTGAAGGTCTGAATCTGCATAGCACTTACAGGGATCTTAACACAATATGCTGTTTAACCTCACAGGGCAGACAGTTGCTTAGGTTATTACTCCTCAGTTCAACTGCTGATCTTGTGGTGCAGGAAACACAACATTATGAGAGAAGAACAAGGCCTGGCAGGAAAAACAGGTGGGCCGTGGAAGAGAACTGTTTAGATACTTTTTCACTTACACTGCAGAGACCTAAGAATTATTTCTAAGTTCACTGACCTTTTTTTTAATTAGCATGTATTTTTACAATGGACTTTGAACTGCAGTTCTAAGAGTAGGCATAACAATTGGTGCTACATTTGCTGACAGAAAAGCATTGCCCCATCCTGTTTGAAATGCTTTAAACATAAAGTGTCATTAAAAGAAAATTGCACTGGTATCACCAGAATCAAGCACTGGAGTGACCAACCACCAGCTACAGTGGGAGTGCTACAATCACAGCTAACAAAAAGAAGCAGATCAGATTATTATTTGAACATTTATAAAATATCTGCACAAGATTTTTATGGTTGTAATACTTGTTCTGCAGCAAGACAGAACTGTAAGAAAATAGGAAATGCCTAACTGCATTTCTCTATATTGCAAGCCCCATATTTATTTTAAAAACTTCAACAAATCTTTCTTTCTTTATGCTGGCCTACCTCTACTGTCTGTTCATATGTCCAATCAAATTTCTTCTTTACTTTCTTTTCAAGAAAACTGGTTGACTCTGTCTGTTTAACTCCTGCAGCTGTGGCCTTGAATCCACAATAGTAACCTGCTGGATCACACTTGTACACCTGGGGGCCATGTTCTTCATCGATACCAATCAAAATCATACCTTGAAGAGAAAATGTGTTAATTTTTTTTCTATTCAATTTTAACAATTTAATTCAACTGAAGAATAGATTGGATACTTCTCTTCTGTGAAAAACATGCACAGCAAGACATTTTTGGGAAGCAGTTCCACATCTAAAGCTGTGTTTTCAATTTTTATTTGCCATTATTTACCAGCATTTCACTACCAGGTGTGCAACTCAGTTTAGTGTGAAGTAGGTTTCTGTCATTCCCAAAGAACAGTACTCTAATACTAAACAGAGAAACATTTCTGCAATGCTGTGTGTAGAGAGCCACAAAGTCAGGGAATGCAGAAGTTTAATCCAGATACAAAAGTTAACCAAGCCACAATTCATATCCTGAGTATTACATGATATATATGAAGCATTAAAAAGTAGTTCTAAGTAACATGTGCATGTGCCTTCTACCAGAAAGCAATCTTACAAGAATGTTGAAAGGCCTGCAGTGATAGGACAAGGGGCTTCAAGCTAGAGAAGAGCAGATTTAGATTGGATGTTAGGAACAAGTTTTTTTCTATGAGGGTAGCAGAACACTGAACAGGCTGCACAGGGAGGTAGTTGAGGCCCCATCCCTGGAGATACTCAAGGTGAGGCTGGACACGGCTCTAGGCAACCTGATCTAGTTGAGGATGTGCTTGCTGACTGCAGAGGCAGTCGAGAGTAGATGACCCTGGAGGTCCCTTCCAACCCAGACCATTCTGTGATTCTATGAAATATTAAAAGATCAAAAGTCAATTTTAGATTTGACTGTAATCCTGAAAAACATTGCTTTACAACCCTTTTCCTCTCCTCTTTGAAGAAACAAAACCAACCAAACCAAAAATCCCACACGCAACAACAAAAGTAAACCCAGCTGAAATGAAACATGGAAACACCAGAATATAAAACCGACTCTTTGAAGACCATCTGACTAAGAGCTTTCAAATGGGCTAGGCTTCAAGTAACACAAGCTGGTCACATCAATGTGTTCACCCACACAGTTGTACATTTGTACTTATCAAAAATAACTCAAAAGCAATACTTGTAAGAATACCCAAAACACAAACATAACAAGGTCAAGGCTGTAAATTGTTTTCACTTTATGCTTTAACCGGCAGATACAGCTGATAAGCTTCTGATCAGCTATTACTAAAAAGGACCAAAAAAACCCCACTTTTTACTTTCCAGTACTATCAAGACATGGGAAATGTCAAGGGAAGAAAGAAATAATCATTCCTGAACATTACAAGCATAGGAAAATTTCCTCATCATGGAAACTGTGGTGCAACCCTGAATGTTACTTCTTTAGTGACAAGTTGCCACTGCCTACTATGATTACAAGAAATGATTCATCAATTCTGAAACTATTCTCCTTAAAAGTACAAAAAACCCCAATCCCAACAAAACAACAAAGAAAATCGAAAGAAATTTAGTCTTTAATGAAAAAATAATGGAGGAAACATTATCCTTTATCTGTTCACTGACAGCCTAAAAGTATGGTTTTAATTTGCTCACAATCAAATCTGAGAGACAAGGAAATTAGAAACAACCACAGAACACAGAGATGAGCAAGAATGTCTACAAAAGACAGCTTTACACGCATCTTTATTTAAGCTGCCTTTGCTGTTACAAAATAAGACTGGTGTAGACATGTTTGCAAGTAAAATGTTTTCAAGCACTTCTTTTCATTATATATACCATACTGGTTATAGGAGGAGTAAAAACTAGGCAGATTTTTGTCCTATACATAGTACTCAGATAAAAAAAAGCCACAAGCATAATTTCACTCTTCATGTCTGTTCTAACAGTGACACTTACCCAGAACACAAGCACCACTCAATTACCTGTCTCCCACTCACAGACATCACTGTGCAGTGCAAACAGACCAGGCCACAGAAGCTGAGGTGAAATAGTAACACACACTTCACAGAGGATGCATCATTTACTCCAGTTCAAATGCTGAGTCAGTGGTGAAATCCTGACTCCAGTTCAAGCTCTCTCAGCTAGCAGTCCATCCCTCTAACTCCTTCAGTTACACTCTCATTTCTCACAACTTGAAAATGGGTAAGAATTTCTAATGCTTGAATTTGCAAACTTAGACAACAAACAGAAAAAGATTAATTTCATACACCATACTTACAGCAGCCAAGAGGCCTCATTTCAGCGTTTTGTGTGTAAACCTGAGAAATATCTGCAATCCTTTTACACAGCATATCCACGGGGATGTCATAGCCATACTTGTACTTCCAGTTAGCAGCCTCATAGCGGGCTCTCTGCACCTGGGATCTGCTGTCAGCTACACAGAAAGAACATAAATTCAACTGAACATGTGCCACATTTATTCCTCATGTTGCATGAGAATGCAAATTGCAGGGTCAACTTTTAAGCTGTCTTTAAATATATGCATCAGAACTAGGTTAAGTTCTCCAAAATCAGACAGTTGGAATGAATATCCTGGAGCACTGACTTCTTTCATGTGATGCAAAGCTGGCAAACTACATTAAGTATCTGAAGTATATCAGATTGTTAAAGAAAGATGGTGAAATAAATACCTGTCATTCCTGTCATCACACAGCCAATATTTTCAGTAATTCTGAATAAATGAGTCACTGTGTTGGAATCCAGTAACTTGTCCTAAAGAGGAAACAAATAATCTGATGAAAAATGCTGTCCTTCACGTACCAAAAAAAGACTCAGGATGTTCTGATGTCTAAAGAAGAACCTCAAGGAATCAGACAACAGCTAAAAATTGTCTTTCAGGCTCTCCACTATTTATGGCCATAGGATAGAGAAGATAAAACCCACACTATCTGGAAAAGGATGACAGTTAGAGCATGACCAACATCAAACTCCTTTTGCATATGAAGAAACTTTAAGAATACAAATACAAAAACTTGGGGCCTTATTTCATTCGAACACAAATGTTTCTCCCCCTTTGTCAGCGACACATCACTGTGATAAAGCACTCATACTAGTAGCATGCAGAACAGGTTTTCATAACATTTGCTGGGTAGGAATTAAAGAAATGAGGAAACATTATGGTGGAAATCAGTCCACACAAACCACAGTAATGTATGCATGCTGAAGTACAACAGAACCAACTTTCTATTTCATCTTTAACTCTCCAACTACAGAGAAAAACACTGTTACAGTACTTAGCAGGGAAACGTACAACTGAGCACTGAATGGAGCTGAAACTTGTAATAAGCAGAACCATTTAAACAACACAATAAATATAATACCAGTGTTACAGTTTCACTTTGACCTTTTTGTTCATCTCCTTCCAGTTGCCCCCCCCAAAACCCAGACTACTTACAGGTACTTTCTTCTGTGTTACAACTACTGCAGAATCTTTCCCACGAACAGCTACAGATGTAAGTCCACCTTGGTTTATAGCCTTAAAAGCATATTCTGTAAAAATAGATGAATGTTAATTAGAACAATTAGCTCTGAGACATCTCATCAAGTTCTGGTCTCTTTATTATATACTTATGCAACACTTTGTGTCTTTAAGGACTTAGTACAACGCACACAAGAACTTACTGATGGGAATTAAAATCACTGACTCTTCTCACTACCACTGTTTCTTTCAAATATTTATAAAGATTTGCCCTTTTGTTCAGTTAGACTTGCAACAGAATGTTTTGAAACAGGAAGATTGACCAAAAGAGCCCAAACTTAAACTACAGTGACTGTAAATACTTACAGAAGGCTTTAAAACATGCAAAAGTTTAGAATTTCAAGCATTATTATCATTAGAAGAATGCATTTTGCTTTTGTAGATATTAACTGATACAGATAAAAAATTAAATAAATGACTAGGCACAAAAAATGAGTCTTAACCTTACCAACACATTTTCTGACTGCATTTAAACACTCTAACACTTTTATTCACTTTTAAAAAATGAAACATAAGCACATGCCAACTAAACAGCACTATTCAGATAAATACAATGGATTAAGACTTACTTGATATGATTGATAAGTTAAATTTCCCTTCCTAAATGGTTTCAAAAGCCTCAGGAAAAGCTTTTAAAATTGTTTACTTGGCAATATATGATAAATACTCAACTTCCTAACACCTGATTACGAGAGGCAAGTTTCAGGCAGCAACTAGCAACTAATTTAACTGGGTTTTAGCCATGTCAATGAAACTTAGCACATATCTAACTAGCAGTGCAACAGATTGCTAAAGCTAATCTTCTAAAAATCACAAGAACCTCATCGTTTTAGAAGCTGTATTCAGATCTATGGAAGACACTGCACAACAGGAGATGAATAACCCAAAATAAATACCAAATACTGCAATACCAAAATCTTGATGCTCAATCTGCTGAGTCAATGTTGTAGAAGGGCCAACTGTCATGTATTCATAGCCCTGTATTTATTACTCTCGGGCACCAGAGTGTTTACTGGTTAGTGAAATACACCACAAAGAATATTCACCCTTTCCCTCTGTTAGATGCATATCACTCACCTCTTCTCTTGTCTTCCCCAGCATGGTCACTGTTAGCCTGCAGCAAAGCACAGAACCCAGTGGGACAGCAGCTAGTGCTGCCTGTGAACTGGTCATGTTTGAAGCCCTAGGCCAGGGCTCTACAAGGCTTGTTTATTTATCTGAAGGGAGAGTGTTATGAAAATGTACAGAGCTAGGATCTTTTCAGTGGTGCCCAGAGACCAGCACAAGATGAAACAAAGGAGGCTCCATTTGAACACAAGGAAACATTTTTACTGTGAGGGTGACTCAGCACTGCACAGACAGAGGTTGTAGTCTCCACTCATGGAGATATCCAAGAGCTGTCTGGACACAGTACTGGGCAATCAGCACTAAGTAGTCCTGCTTGAGCAGGGAGTTGGACCAGTTGACCTGTAGGGGTCCCTTTCAACCTCAACCGTTCTGATTCTGTGACACTTAGGTGGGAGCAAGAACGGATGTCCTAAACTGGGCTTGCTCACAAGTACTGTCAACCAGGCTAGCTGAACTGCAGTTCCTTCTTGCACTGCTCCTGTTACCACCTGCGTTGCTTAAACGGACAAACCAAAAAAGCGAAGTGGCTCTTATAACATATTCAAATGGCTAGTGGTGTTCCGGTAGTACTGCACATTCTTTCTTAAAACAGCAGTCCCATGTTGCTCCCTGAATACACCACAACAGTCAGAAATTTGACAATAATCACCTTCTTCACCTCCTAAAATTCCACCTCAATGAAACACAGATTTGGAAAACTGAAGCTAACAGCTGGCAAGACAACACTGATGCATTGAGAGATTTTTAAACATAGCAATGAGAAATACAGATTAAATACTTGCTATTTTTAAAATGTGAGATTATTTCACAGGCACGTGAGCTTTATGTGCTTCAGAAGCAGAAGACTGATTTTAGGCAAAGTACTAGCAATTCAGTCAAATATCACTAAGCTGGAAATCTGTATTCAGGTACCGCCAAATTCCAGGACACCTTCAAATTTTAAGGCACCCTTAAAGCAGCACTTGGCCAAACCCATCCTTGACAGCATCTAGGTAGTCAGAATCCAGCACAGGGCTAAGGTCACACAGTGAAAGAAAGAGAAAGAACTAAATTAAGGAAGAAATTAAAGGGAGATAAAAGCTAGACTCAGCTGTTTGACCTTGAGCGAACATGAGATTTCTCTCCATGCTGTGGTTAGATATAGGCCAACAGAGACACCAGCATGGCACCATACCTGAGTTACCACCTGGCTGTGGGTAGACTGAACTATGCATATCTATGTATTTTTCATCCCACAGCACACGGGTACTTAAAATATCTTTAAGTCAGCTTCAGGCTGTGTGCAGAGGCTCTCAAGTCCACATGCAGACACCTGTTTCTAAGTCACTAGTAAAAGACATGAAGTATTGCACATTTCTCATACATAAACTTAATGAATATGCCCAGAGGTGAAGAACCAAGGCTTAGTTTCCTCTTTACTACAGGATGCAGAAATCATTCCCAACAAGTAGTACTACAACAAAGAAACTGCCAGAAACGCAATACAGATGAACCAGCCTGTTTTAATGGCAACAGAAGGTCGGAACCCATGACTCTTCCATCACAGAGCTACTGGCATTCTGTGTGAGGAAGCACAGTCCCTACTACCTGTAATACTTACTACACAAGTTGCATACAAGCCCTATACATATTCCAGGTGAAAGACAGCACCCACATGTAGGTATTTAGTACAGGTCACTTTCTACCTGTATATGGACCCCTACGCACTGGTACTCTCCTAGCTGGTCCTAGGACAATGGGCTGCCAGTCTATGAAACTCACTCCACAACCACCTTCCTGAGAAAAAAAATCAGGAGAAGACACAAAAGAAACTCGGCTACCATTGTCGATTCATGCAATCTGGTCCCTGTAACCTTTCCCAGAAAACAGATGGATATATGGGCAGGTCACACAATGCACATGCCATGAAGCCACTGCAGCTGGGAAAGAGCCACTAAGCTCTAGGGAAAGATGGCACCAGGATGCTGCTGTAAAACAATTCACCTGTCCCTATTATGAGGGTCCTTCAGGAATGTTATCAACAAACTTTTCTGCCAAACTGCAAGTTGTTACAGAGTATTCTGCTAACGAAGCAAAATTAAGTTCTCCTGTAGAACCTGATGTACGGTAAAAATAACAACAAAGGATTCAGTGACCTAGAAACGAAGCAGCTTGGTTGCACTCTAATTGCAGAATGTTGAGTGAAACCTGCTGTTTCACAGGCCATGATGCACAGAACACACTGCATTTATGGAAAGCACAGGTTATCATCAAAACCTGACTTCAGCAGTTCAAATACCATTATAATGACCTATTGTAGTTCCCCAATTCAAAACCACAACGCTCGTAAATTTAGCAAAATAAATGCAAAGAATCACTTTAGAGGCAATAAACAGTTCCTGGATAGGTGTCAGTTTGAGCCCAAGCATAGAATCATAGTATCAGTCAGGGTTGGAAGGGACCACAAGGATCATTTAGTTCCAATCCCCCTGCCACAGGCAGGGCACCCTACCCTAGATTAGGCTGCCCACAGCCTCATCCAGCCTGGCCTTAAACACCTCCAGGGAAGTGGCCCCAACCACCCCTCCTGGCCAACCCGTTCCAGGGCCTCACTACCTTCATGGTAAAGAGCTTCCTCCTCACATCCAATCTGAGTCTCCCCACCTCCAGCTTTGCTCCACTCCCCCTAGTCCTGCCACTATCTGATAGCCTAAAAAGTCTCTCCCCAGGTTTTCTGTATACCCCCCTCAGATACTGGAAGGCCACAAGAAGGTCACCTCGGAGCTTCCTCTTTTCCAAACTTAATATCCGAAGCTAAATGCCGGGAAATTACAGGAGGTCTTTCTCTGTGGCAGGGGATACTCGAAAGAACCTATCTAGGGTCTCAGTTTTCCTTCTCTCCTTCTCCCAGGCCCCCTATGGCTGCACACCCGGGATGGCAGCTGCTCCAAGTTCCCACTAGGCTTCTCCCCGCACGCTGCTGGACCATGCAGTGAGGGAACCAGATTTCCCAGACACGGAAAGCGCCACACTTCCTCTCTTCCCAAAGGCAACCAGGCTCGGTTGTGCTACTCCGAGCTGGCCGCAGACCCGCTCGGCATAAAGCGGCAGCAGTACGGGCAGGCCGGGCCCGTGACGGGGCAATTCAGCAGCAGCATCCTCGGGGCCGGACACCCACCGACTTGGTAGAGGCGGCCCTCGGGCGAGAAGATGGTGATGTGGCGGTCAAAGCCGGCGCTGGAACCTCGGGACATGGCGGGTACGGAGAGGGGCGGCGAGCGCGACCGAGGGGCTCGGAGCAGGAGGGCCGCGGCGCACGGCAGACAAGCAGCACCACACCGCTTCCGGGGCACCCACTCCGCGCAAGCGCCGCACCGCTCGGCCCGCGCACCCTCACGCTCCGGCGCCCGCACTGCGCATGCCCCGGCGCCGCACGGTCTCCGGGCATGCGCACTGGGGTGGTGGGGGCTGTGCCGCTAGGCTGGCTGGGGCTCGGCCTGGGTCGCGATTCGTCCGTCTGAGTAGCCTGCAGACTGTCCTATAGCACGGCACACGTAAACGCTTTTAACCCGCAGCGTCGAGAGCCCGTCCCCCTCGGTTGCGTGGGAAAGAGGCGGGGGGGGGGCGAGAGGCTACAGACTGGGCCGCAGGGCAACTGAGTAGCTGTCAGCTGTGGAATGATGCAGTGGCTCCTGAGTCATGGAAAACAGCAAACGTCTTCGACGTCCTTTAGAGAGTACGCGCGGAAATGTCGGAAAACTGGAGAAGCGTATCGTCATGAGCTGTACTGCCAGCCAGAAAAACAAAACTCCTCTTGATTTTCTAAACAGAAGAGTTCCACGTGGTCTTTAAAAGCACGTTTTTTTAAAAAGTGCTTTTAAAGCAGGGAGATAACACTGCTTTAGAAGGTCTTCTAAGATCTTCACAACAAGTAATTGTTGCTGCAGCTGCTGCATTATACCCTGATCTTTAAAAGACTTTTTGTAGGTGTCCAGTACAAAGGGAAATTCCCCAAAATGCCTTTGAGCATCCTGGATTTCCCCTGCTCTTAGCTGAAAGGATTTTTTAAAGTTTGGCATTAAAAGAGTTGGAAAAACTCTTTTGGTATCCACACTTCTATTTTAAATTATCGTTATCCAATGAGTTTATGCTTTTTTGAAATAGCAGATTGCAGGTGCTTTTTGTCTGTGCTATACACTAAAAGTCAGCTTTCTTGAAATTTTTAGTATACTTTTCCTTACTTGTATTAATACTATGGGAAAATAAAATGTCTTGCTCTGTTACAGTAAGGCAGAGTCTGCCCCCTTCATTAGGGATGATGTGAAATGTTTAAAGCTACGATACAAGTCCTGGGGTCCAGAGAACACAAAAATGCAAGAACAGCTCTGCTGGACAAGACAGAGAGTTTAGATGCCCAAGAAAAGCTATAAAGACTCCAGGAAGCCTTTAGTGCTCGACTCCCTGAATCTACCCCCAGCCTCCAATTGTCTGGAGGGATTTCCCAAGATAGAGATAGTGTCAGTTTATTTAATAACCCTTACTGGTCTCCCCTTGGACTCATGTGAACTTCTTGCATCCATGACATGCCATGGCAGAGTAGCTCAGCATAACGTGTTATGTGGTTTCATCTGAAACCTCACATTTTATCTGAGCCTTCTCTCTGCCAGCACTATTTTACACCACTCTTTTGTTGGAAGACAGCAAACAACTGATCCCTATGCATTTCCTCCACAACACACATTTTTAAATGACTTTCATATCTCATAAGACCTCTGTTTCTCCAGGCTGAGGATTCCTACCCTTACAGTCCTTCTGCTTATATAGCTCTTCCATTCATAACATTGGATTCCTTTTTCCCCTTGAGAAAAAGGGAATGGGAAAATGAAAGCAATTACCAATCATTCAGCCTGATTGCCAAAAAGAAACCAAGGAGAAAATCCTGAAGTGTTTGCAATCACCGATTCAGTTATTTGACATAGACCAAGGAAGGAGCTAGAGCTGTTCAATACAGTGGCCATGATGGGAGTGTAAGTCATGCTACTTTAAGAATATAACCTCCAGAAGTTTCCTTCATCCATGCAGCAATTTTGTCAGCTTCTGAAGTACGTTTTTGCTTCAGAAGAGCAATCATTTACTTCTGGTTTAGTATTCATTACCTCTGTCAACCATGTGAGAATCAAAGCTTGTGTTGCAGGATCCTGAGGAAGACTGTTCTGATATCTTTTTAACATAGCAAACAACAAGTGGATGAGTTTGGAGATGAACTGATTTACAAAATAGCTAAGTGCAGCCTGAATCAGTTCAGCCTTCCTCAAATCTGTCTTGCCACTTTGCCTCTGTCTCCTCCAAAGTATGTGGCAGGCTAAGTGTTAGGTCCTTCCAATTTCTCTTCACTCATCATGCTAGCAAAGGGTAATTGGTGTCACTTGCCGTAGTTTTGTGGGTACAAATTGCTGCAATGTTTGCAGGACTTGTCTTTCTGGCATCCAGCATGGACCTATCAATCTAATAAACTGTTATCAGGCAGATTAAAAATCCATGCTTTTTTACTGTAACATTGTATAAGCAGTAGTAGATATCCAGCATATCTGCTGTTAGATGTCTATGCTTTGGTTTGGCTCTCAGGTTTATTGCCACTGAAACCCCCTGGAATTCCTTTTACATACAATCCTCATATTTATCGTTATCTCTAAATGCCTTGTTTCAGCAATCTGAATTTTGAAGACTTAGAGCAACACACAAGGAGTGCTATTTCCCAAATATCTTAAATAAAATGTCCATAATTAACCTCAGGCAGAACTGAGCCTCTGCATCTCTGTATGAGCAGGTGGTATGCAACTGACAAAGTCTGTAGGTTGATCACTAATGTTTCCTCTTTGGTTACAGAGAGAGGAGGCCATTAATTCTGTAGAAAGATTTACAGTAAAGTGTATTAGCAGCAAACATAAAAAAAAAGTCATGATTCTGACACTGATGTTGGGATGTCTTCCTGTTCCAGATTCACTGAATACAGCAAGAATGTGTAATTAGGAAGTGTTACTATTTAGAAGGTATTATGGTATCTCTGTTGAAAAAGTTTTTAAGATGAAACCCTAATGATCACAGAATCACAGAATGTATCTGCTTGGAGGAGACCTCAAAGATCATCAGTCCAACCCTTGACTCAGTCCTGAAAGGGTCAACAGCAAACCACGTCTCTAAGTCATGTCCACACTGGAACACCCCCAGGGATTGTAATTCCACCACTGCCCTGGGCAGACCATTCCAATGTTTGATAACCCTTTCACTGAAGAGGTATTTCCTAATGTCTCCCCTAAACCTCCCCTGGTGCAGCATGAAACCATTTCCTCGAGTCCTGTCACTTGTCATCAAGGAGAAGAGGCTGCCCCCTTCTCACTCCAGTCTCCCTTCATGTAGCTGTAGAGAATGATGAAGTCTCCCCTCAGCCTTCTCTTCTTCAGATTGAACAACCTCAGCTCCCTCAGATGCTCCTCGTATGCCATGTGCTCCAGGCCCTCCATGAACTTTGTTGCCCTTCTCTGGACATGCTTCAGCACCTCAATATCCTTCCTATAGTGAGTGGCCCAGAAAAGGCAGTAGGGACATGTATGTTCTCAGTCAAAAGGAAAGTACAGGATGCATTTGTTAGACGTTGATATTATGCACATAGGTTAATGACCAGTGTGAGGTAAAATATGAACTTCAGTGGCTGAACATGGCAAGGAAATGGATAATCTGAAGGTGCAGTTTCTGATCAACCAAAGCTGACCTGTGGCAGAGCCGCAGGGACCTGGCTTCTGCAGCCTGACATTTCAGTCCTCTTATCACAGGTACCAATACTTGTGCTAGTTCAGTGCAACCATGCCAGTTTTGACCTAGCCAAAACAATTTTTAAGGGGTCTGGATTCAACTGACCCAGCTCTGAATTACTTAGGATAGCACAACTACCAGAGCTAGTACCAAACTGGGACCAGAGCAGCACTGATTCAGGTTAGTTTATGCTGTTGTGGAACTTCATACAGAGGCTAAGCAACCCTTGTGCAGTTATAGAATCATAGAATCATAGAATGGTCTAGGTTGGAAGAGACCTCAAAGATCATCCAGTTCCAACTCCCTGCCACAGGCAGGGACACGTCCCACTAGATCAGGATGCTCAAGACCTCATCGAGCCTGGCCTTGAACACATCCAGGGAGGGAGCAGACACAACCTCCCTGGGCAACCTGTTCCAGTGCCTCACCACCCTCACTGTGAAGAATTTCTTCCTAATATCCCGTTCAAATCTCCCCTCCGCCAATTTGAACCCATTCCCCCTCGTCCTGTCATTACAAGACCTTGTGAACAGTCCCTCCCCAACCCTCCTGTAGGCCCCCCTCAGATACTGGTAGGCTGCTATAAGGTCTCCCCGAAGCCTTCTCTTCTCCAGGCTGAAAAGCCCCAACTCTCTCAGCCTGTCCTCATAGCAGAGGTGCTCCAGCCCTCTGATCATCTTCGTGGCCCTCCTCTGGACTCTCTCCAACAGTTCCATGTCCTTCTTGTGCTGGGGGCTCCAGAATTGCACACAGTTCTCAACAGTTGCAAACTACAGAGTCCTGTTCAAAAGACATTTTTACAAAGCAGTGTTTGCAATTCCAGTGAGATGTGGCAGTTCTCTTATAGAACTGTAAAAACAATCTTGTGACAAATTAGAAGTAAATCACTTTGAGGAGAGAGAGAAGTTGATCCAATCTCTTGGTGTTTCCGGTGGAGTCCAGAAAGCAGGTGGCATAAAGGAGCTGGCATGTTCTGCCAGAAAAGGGGTCTGTGATGGATGCTACCAACATGATACATTTAAACACGAAGTTACCTTTAGAGGTACCCACCTCCTCTACACTTTCTGCACAGTACCTGAAGGACATGGCTTTATGCAAATTTCACTGCTGTTGTACAAACTGATACTGGGAGCATAACAAGTGTCAGGATTGCTCTCTAATGTGAAAAAAATAGCAAGGAACATACTTGAATGCCAAGTCCTAAGGGAGCTTGAAATGGGACACTGCAAAAGATCAGAACTGCAGGTACTATATAAAAAAAGATCTGTATGGTTCAGCTCAGTTTCAAACAGAGGATTATTCAGCATAAAATACAAATAGGACAAAATCATGGTATTTTATCTGAGATTAATGTGGCATCTCTATGGGGTTTGGGGAGAAAGATTTGCATTCAAGTGGTAAGTGCAATAAATGAACAAGTTTACCATATACACACTTACAAATAATAAATTATAAGACTTTTCCTGTCATATAAACTTATTTTCTTGCTTTATAACTTGGGACAGGTTTTACAGAAATCTCTTTGCAAAATTCACCTTTCTCCTGTCATTTTCCTGGATGAATTTACAGTTGCCATGGATTTCCATAAGCAAACTATTCCAGTGACACAGAATCTTGCCAGAAGCAGCAAATTTAAGAGTGTGAAAGTCATACAACATTCTCACTGGCTATTTCCTTACTTTTCTAAACAAAACTTTACATATGCTGCTATAGCAAATCTGTTGCATTCTGTGTGATCAAACGAATTCTAATTAGTGTGTGGAAGTATTTAGGGCTACATGTGTCTGGCAAATGGTATGTTTATACCATTTGGCCTCGTTAGCTCCATTTACTGATGGCAGACATTGTGCAGCACTGTTGAAAGCTCAGACCTACAAATTTTTTGAAGGTACTTTCCAATTCCTGCTTAATTTCTTTGAAGTACAGTGCTTATGCATTTCAGTATAGATTAGAAAGCCTGAGGAAAAAACATAAGATAAACCCACCACAATCTGAAATTCTAAGAGGCAAAACCAAGTTTTAATTCAAATCACATTGAGAGCCTACAGAAATGACCTGTAAAGATGGAAATGATGGACCTGATTTGTTCCTGATGGACAGCCGTTTATTTTAACAAATTTACTGCAAGAATGATTTTGACAAAGCACAGCTACTGAATTTAGTTACAGGCCTCACACATTAATCCCATAATTGTGCTGCTGAGTTTTCCTAATTACCAACAAAAAACCTGACAGCTTCATCTGATGCAATTACATTCTTCTTCATTTCTGTTGAATGCAGAGCCATTTTCTTGGTATCTGATAGGAATATTTTTCCTCAAAAATGTTTTTATAGGGGATATGCCATGTATCACCTGTAGTCTGCACCACACAGTCATAACGGAGAGCAGGCTGTTGGATAAAGAGAGGTAAAAACATCTTTTAAAACTTCATACAATATACTACTAAAATAGCAGTTAGAGGTAGTTCTAATTTCCAACACCTTCCTTAGAAATTTCCATAGATTCACCCCTTTAACAACTGTAATTTATTTCCTTACACTACAGAAATTCTAAATTTTAATACTGGAAGAAATATTACACCATCCTTATAGATGGTTAAAAAAACCCAGATAATAATGATCTGAATATAATGCACTCGATTCCTAAAAACAGCAAAATGACTGTTAAAAATTAAATCATGTGGGAAGTAACTCAGGACATGCAGTTCATAGGCTTGAACTGATAGGATTCAACGATGTTAATTATATCTTGTATTTATTCTTCCAGTGTACTTTAAAGTACGAACTTGGTCTGTGCTGAGGAAGATGTAAGAAAAGGGTTTTACAATAGCACTTCCAACAGTATCTAGTCAAATAAATAGAACAAACCATTTTTCCAGTCTGTTCTGTTACAAGCAATACTAACTCAACATACATTACACAACTACAAAGGAAACATCACTGGTTGGCAGTTATGGTTCTCAGAACATATTCTGTATGCACATTCTTGTAAAGAAGTTTATCCTCACATTGAGGTGGAATCTTCTATGTTCAGGTTTGTACCTGTTGTTCCTTATCTTATTACTGCACACTACCAAGAAGAGTGGTCCCATCCACTTGACACTCAGCACTGGTTAGGCCACACCTTGAGTACTGTGTCCAGTTCTGGGCCACTCAGTTTCAGAAAGATGTTGAGGTGCTTGAATGTGTCCAGAGAAGGACACCAAGGCTGGTGAGGGAGCTGGAGCACAGCCCTACAAGGAGTGGCTGAGGGAGCTGGGGTTGTTCAGCCTGGAGAAGAGGAGGGTCAGGGGAGACCTTATTGCTCTCTACAACTACCTGAAAGGAGGTTGTAGCCAGGTGGGGGTTGGTCTCTTCTCCCATGCACCCAGTGACAGAACAAGAGGACATGGTCTCAAGCTGTGCCAGGGCAGGTTTAGGCTGGATGTTAGAAAGAAGTTCTTCACAGAAAGAGTGATTGGCATTGGAATGGGCTGTCTAGGTGGTGGAGTCACCATCCCTGGAGGTGTTTAAAAGGAGACTGGATAAGGCACTTAGCACTGTGGTTTAGTTAAGTAGAAGGTATTAGGTGATAGGTTGGACTTGATGGTTAATTCTGTGACACCCACCCCTCATATATTTATAGACATTGATGAGATCTCCTCCCAGGATTCTCCAGACTAAAGAGCCCCAGGACTCCCAGTCTCTCTCCACAGGGGAGAAAGAAAGATGGAAGAAAGATGGTGTAGCTAAAGCTGTGTTAATCAGATAACCCTACATTCAGTATTGGTCCCGTGAGAAGAAATGCATGTATGGCAATACTGAATGAAAGGCTGTCATTTTTATAAGCCTGTATCTCTATAGCCTGTTTGTAATGTTGAACATTATTTTACAATTTTAACCAAAGCCACAAGAAAATGAATCTGCACAGGTGCAGTATTCCTTTAAGCATCTAGGAATGATGTAGACAGACCAGATAACCAAAACCTGCATGATACGGAATGCCACGTGATGAATTTTTCCCTAGAAAAGTCTTAAAAAACAGCTGCATTCTTATTACTGTACTGTTCATGGCTCACAAGGATACATCTCCTAGACAATAACAGCAGTATTGTGTTACGAGATGATACTACGCCTGGAAGACTAATTTCTGCAACTGAAAGTACTAACTATAAACCTGACTGGGATTTCCTGCATGAAACTTCATACATATGTTAGGTTATTATTATTAAAATTATTATATTGAAATACCTGCATTTTCCTATGTCTTTAAAGCAAAGATTAAATAATTTCTGTTGTAAAATTAGAAGCAAAAGAAGTACTACAGAGCAAAATAAGGTATTTCAAAGTTTAAAAGCACTGGCACTTAGGGCAATGGAAAGATTTGCATACATAGACCGGTATTTATATTTGTGTTTTAAATATCAAGGCAGGATATGTTGGGGTTTTTGGTTATTTTCCAGTTTGTGACACGCTTTGTGAATACTCTGCATTTTCAGCAAACATGGGAGTTCTGAGTCTGTAAGTACAAATCTGTTTCTTAGGTTCTAACAAGAATCTTTTGCTTCCAGAGTCTGAAGTTGTGTATCTTTAATGAACATGCTCTTTGTGCTTTCTTATTGCAGAGGGAAACTTACCAAAAAATTTATGTGCTTTCCTTCTGCAGATGAGTAAAAGGCTATTTGGTGCCCACGCTGCCACTTACGGAACAGGTGCCGCGTCCCACTGTCAGAAAGACAAGCCTTGTGATCCCGGAGGAAGTCTCTAGTAACAAACTTGCAATGTTTGCCTGATCGAAGAGTGGCATATAACAAGAAGGTATCATCTTCGGAGCTTTAACAAAACAAATGGTAAAGACTGATGTCATTCACAAGTAGTTGCAGGAAATAAATCAAATGCTGATCTGAGATTTATTCATTAGCAACACTGAAAATTGCCATCACTGCTCTAGTTCCCTGGTAAAACAAAAAACCTTCCGCTTACCATCAAAAGTTGTAGTGCAACAGAAGTTAATTGCATGCTACACAGAACATGCTTCTCTCTTATCAGAATCTTCTAATAAGATGATCTAATCTTCTGCCACAAAACTTAGCAATACAGTGCTGTGGATGATAGAGAACTGCTAAAATTCATAACCATACTCCCAAAGCTGTGTGGGGTACAATCATCACAACTGATAATAAATTCTAATGTGGGCAGCAGTATAAATTCATGAGTATATCTACATTAACAGATTCATAGAGGTTGGAAAGGACCTCAAGGAGCATCTAGTCCAACCTTATTATTCGAAAAATATATTTGACACTAGCTGATGTTAAACTGATGGTTTTATGGGGAAATCTCTACAAATACATTTGTAGTGGGCATGAATTACACTATACCTGCAGAATATGGAGCAGAACTGTGCTTAAAACATTTTTTTTGTTGCTGTGCATTACTAAAATAGTAAGTGACAAGACACAAGATCGGTAAGGGTCTTTATTCTGGGGTAACAGTTTCCCTTTGTTGGTGCTTAGGTTGCAGGAAAGAAAGCAATGAGATTCAGCAGCAAAGAGAACAAGGGATAGAAGTGGAGAGGAGATGAAGTAAAATAGATTTGAAATGAGGCAGACAGAAAAGACTTGTTTTGACTGTTGGGACAAAGAACTTGGTTGGAAGCTCTGGGAAGTAGGATCACAGAAGAAATGGCAGAGGCAGGTAAAGGATTAACAGATAGGGACTAGGTGAAGCTCAAACTGAAGAAAAACTAAGACTCATATGAGGAGAGTAGGGCAAGGAGATGGGCCACTGAGGTGGTGGCAAGTACCTAGTTTAAAGACAAGGGCAAGCTTGACTGGACAAGTGCAAGGGAGTTCTGTTTCTTAAATTAGAGATCCAGAGGGTCCATTTCCACCCAGAGAGACTCTCCTCTGGGAGCAGCAAGGCAGTCAGTCCTTCAGACTCTCCATGCTCCTGTGCTACCAAGTAACAATAGCCAGGCACAAATTTCCTCCCTTTGCAGGGATAACACAGCAGACCATGACTGTGCACTGATGCTGTCAGGTGTTCTGTAAGTTCAGGCCACTGTGGTCACAGTAGTGGTTTTAATAGTTGTAAATCCTAATAAACAATACAGATGTCAACAAGATTCCTGATGATTAAGTTCTTTATAGTGCAAATTTTAATATGCATTGTTTTTTGAAGCAAGTATAGCAAGGGGAATGTTTCTCTTCCACACACAGAGCTACAGATGCTACTAATATTAAGAACTACAGCAAAATGCACAGAAATCAGATGTCAATCTCCATTACATTTATCCATTTTCTCCAACTTACATATTTTCAGCAAAGAAGAAGTCTGCCTTATCCTGCATTTCCTTCATAAGGTCTTTTCTCCAATTTGAAGAGTTAGTGAGCATGTGTTTGCGTCCCAGCACAAGCAGCCGGGCATTCCCTTTTGCCAGGCAGTTGACAGCATTAAACAGCTGCAGAAAACAAAGCAAAATCAAAGGTTTTCTTGGCTGTAAAAGCAGACTGACAGGAAAACACTTTCACATCTGTGTCTCAACTACTGGGACTTCTAGCTTACCCTAATTTCCTACAGTTCTTAACTGCAACAGTAATTAAGTAGATAACTAATTTAACTCTCTAATGACAAAGAACAAAACCCCACCAAACCAATTAATTGTAGAAAGCTGCTCTACCACAGAGAATATACATTGCTATTATAAAACTTCCCCGGTTCTGGCAGCCTGACTAACATGAACGAGCTCTGGAACAGCTGTATGGGGATTTCAGCAATTCAGAGGGAACTGAATCCATCACGTTGGGATTTAATGAATACCTGCATTTGTAAATGCTAGTGCCAAAAGGATGGCCGAGCCCTAACTCATGCTGCCTTTAAATCCCCCCCTGCTGTCGGCATTGGAGAACTACAAGTGAGCTGCGTTGCGCTGTGGCGAAGAAGCCGCAGTAAAAGGAATCTGTGACCTCAGGATTAAGGGTTTATGAAAGCCACATCTAGAATAGCCTCCCACTGATGAACCAACATCCTGAGGTGGCATATTCACTGCTGTGACAGCTTCTCTTTAGAGGGACTTCTCACCAGCCTCTTAGAACTGTGCCTGTTCAACAATAAATGTTCAGCATGAGCACTTCTGCCTGTGCCTTTCCCTCCCTGCTTCATCCAGACAGAATTTACAGAGGCTAACGGTTCTGGCTTTCTGCATCCAGGTTATTACTGTGGATTAACCTTTACTTACACGACTCAAGCTCAATAGATAGAAATTATTTTTGTTTTCACAAGAGAAAAATTATCTTGTTCTGCACACTCCCTTGCCTCATGCAACTTTACTAAAGAGCTTTTTATCTCATTTTAGTCTTTAGCACTTAACAGGGATGCTCTACAAGGAGTCAAAGAACTTATGTGTGGGGGTTTCCTAACTCTATTTACTCCCACACTAGGCTGCTTCTCAAGAAAGGAAGACATGAGGCACACAGTTAACACTTGTTTTAGTCATAAAGGAAACTGAACATGATAGTGGTAACAAAAAAACCAGCAGTAGTTATTTCTCACTTAAAAAAGACATGAGTATTTTATTAATTTAGCTTTCCAAATCTTATCTAAAAGTAGCATTATCTGCCACTGCACAATGCAAACATGCCATGTGCAGTAAACTCTATGCAGATGCAGCCTCTGAATGGTCCCACATTGCTTAGACAGCAAACATCGGATGGTCAGCTGGATAATCTGTTCAAACGGCAATTTGTATTAAACATTTAAAAAATATGTTAGTATCTTTCAGATTTGGACAGCAGAGCATATAAACCCCTATTTTCTCTGAAAACAGCAGTTTTAAGATGACATTTTGCACAGAAGGGAAAATAAGTATGGTTAGATTGGCTGCTTCAATTCATATGGCAAGGCGTGGCTGAGGCAGAGCAGTGAGAAGTTATGAACTGCTGCTGTTCTGCAGAAATCACTGGCCCCACAACAAGGCACTAGAAGTAATGCTGGGTTTCAGAGATAACTATCACTGTGTTCAGTCTTATTTTCTGTTCCTTTGACAAGGCACATCAGGATCTGTTTACTCCTGAACTGCACAGACATTTTAATCAACTGTGGAGACTCCTAGATCCTTCTCTAATAAACTCTTGTTCATTAGCACCTGCTGAATACATTCTGCTTGCAATCCCTTTCATCATTTTACAGCTGCATTTCAATTATTCTGTGCGGTCACAGTCATTATTTAATTAGATCTTTCTCAAGCTTCTCCTACACCATAACGTTTTACTTACAATGCAAACAATTCTGTGTTCACTGCACTTTAGCTAATCATTCTGATGGAGCCAGGGTAAGCCACAAGAAATATGAAAGTGCACACAGATCATCGGAGGAGTCAAGACTAGCTGTGCAAAAATGTACCAGATATATCTCCTGGTGTGGTTCTTCTAGGCACACTGATAGTATTTTTTCTGCTTTTTTGTTTTGGGTTTTTTTTTTTCCAATTATTAAAATTAATCACAGAATGTAGAAGGTTAGGGGCTGGAAGAGACCTCAAAAGATCATCTTGTGCAACACCCCTGCCACAGAGCAGGATCCCCTATACCAGATCACGTTGGAACACATCCAGGTGGATCTTGGATATCTCCAGAGATGGAGACTCCACAACCCACCCTGGGCAGCCTGTTCCAGTGTTCTGTCACCCTCACACTGAAAAAATACATTTCTCATGTTTCCATGGAACTTGCTATGCCTCAGCTTCCACCTACTGCACCTTATCCTGTCATTGTTTATCACTGAGCAGAGCCTGGCTCCATCTTTTTGGCACTCACCCTTTACATATTTATAAATGTTAATGAGGTCACCTCTCAGTCTCCTCTTCTGCAAGCTAAAGAGCCCCAGCTCCCTCAGCCTCTCCTCTTAAGGAAGATGTTCCACTCCCTTAATCATCCTTGTGGCTCTGTGCTGGACTCTCTCAAGCAGTTCTCTGAGATCCTTCTTGAACTGAGAGGCCCAGAACTGGACACAATATTCCAGATACAGCCTCACCAGGACAGAGTAGAGGTGGGGGAGAACCTCTCTCAACCTACTAACCACAGCCCTTCTAATACACCCTAGAATGGCACTGGCCTTCTTGGCCACTGGACCACACAAAGATTCATTAGACATATGTATTCAGTGTGTATGTTTTAATTCTGGTTTCTGCACCCTAATCTGGAAATCAGTGAAGAACTAGCATGCTTGCACAATACTTTGGCTGAGTGTATACATCTATCTTTCCTTGCAACAGTCCCACAGATAGAAGCTATATCTCCACATGTAAAGCAGTTATTTTTTACTTCTGCAGCAGTGCCATTTTATGGATCTTCCCCATCACCATCAGGCTCCTGCCTTCGTATCATAACCCATTGTGCTGATACAATCTGTTTGGTCATGCTGTCAAACAAGATTCCAGCACAACCACAGCTGCTCTCGTATACCAACGCAAGAACTTCTGGATCACAGAAGCCAGAGTGAAAAAAGGAGAGGAGGCAGAGTAGCAGGACAGCAAATGCACACTCCACAGGATCTCACTGATGCTGAACTCCTCACATCACATAAAAAGCCTGGGTTTTGCAAGCATGAAGTAAGACAGCCACAGTTGCTCTAACTAGTAGCTTTACATTTTAAAAATCAGGAAATTATACCTTAAAAGAAGCACTTTTCAGGTTAGAATAAGTATTAACAGTTTCCCATTAGAAAGTAACTTATCTGCAAATTTCTAGAAGCAGTTTTGCAGTGACCCACATTCACGTTTTGCAGTGACTCCACAGCCTCTCTGGGCATCCTGTTCCATTGCTCTGTCACCCTCAAAGCAATGCAGTTTTTCCTTAAGTTCAAGTGAAACCTCTTTTGTTCTAGTTTGTACCTGATGCCCCTTGTCCTATCACTGCCCACCACTGAAAAGAGCCCAGCCTCATCCTCATGACCTTCAACCATCAGATATTTATAAGATCCCTCTCAGTTTTCTCTTTTCCAGACTAAAGAATCCCAGGTCTCTCAGCCTTTACTTGTAAGGGAGATGCTCCAGTCCCTAAATAATTTTCATGGCCCTCTGTTGAACTCTCTCCAGTAGTCCCCTGTCCCTCTTGAACTATGGGGCCCAGAACTGGACACAATATGGTGCAGCCTCACCAGAGTAGAGGAGAACCTCCCTTGACCTGCTGGCCAGGAAGACAGATTCTACCTCACACAAGGAACTCTAAGAGCAGGATCCTGATTTCCTAAGGCTTCACTACCAGTCATTTCTTCTGATCACTAGATCACGCTGTGCCATGTGTCCCAGTTTCAAAGGTCATCTTGCTGCAGGACAGCCCTTCTCCTTAGAGACTACTGGTGGTTTCCCACTTGTCAGATGGGAAACCCCTAAGCATTGCTGCCAGGAGACACACCATTCAGTGATTCAACAAGTAGTGGCTCACCTGTATATAGCATGAAGGTACAGCATGAGGAAGCAATCACCCAAAGAAGTTTAAAATCAAGTTTGTTATTAATAAATGATGGCTGCCATTCTCTAAACATTTGGCTTCACAAATTGCCATTTAAAAATAAAATACACCTACAATCAGACTATCTGCTAATAACAGCAACAAACTGCTCTGTTGCTGTAATTTTCACCTGTTAGTGCTCCCTCTCACCCATCAATGTAGCTGTAAAACTGTAGAGCTGACCAGACCTACAGAACTGCCATGAAGTACATTGTCAGGTGGGGCTGACAATGAGCAATCAGTTCCCACCATCACCACATTAATGTGACCTACAGTTTCATCAGTTTTAGTTCTATTTTTACATCCTGTAAACAAAGAAGCTCATAAAACCTGTGTATTTTAGTACCACGCACAGGAGAGCGAGAGATGATGGGCTTTTTCCCATGGCATGGCCAGTTACCCAGAGAAGGCAAGGCTGTTGCTTGCAAGACAGGCTGGGTTTTCTCACTGAACCTGGTTATTTCACCAGGGCAGATTCAATACCATTATCACAGCACCAAACACAATGGAAGCTGTTTCTTCTGTTATTACTGATAACACAGTGCAAATCAGTCTCAAAGTCTTCTTTACTGAAATGTAGGGGCAGCATGCACAGTTCTGGATCCTCTACAGATTATGTGCCTCTGACTGGCAAGAGGGTAACTATTTAGAATGGAAAGCAGTAATGGATGAGTAAGTAACAGTCACTAAGCTTAATCAACCTGATTTACTTTATACTCTTGAGACAGCCAACAGCTAACTCTTGTAAACTATCCCTTATGACATTGGAGATCTCTGCAATGCTGCAGGAAGAATTTGCTGGCAATATTTCTATCCTGTGTTACAGTTGGACTATTTAGATTGGTGCAACACACACCACATCATCATGCCAAACTATCAGTGACAGCACTTCACACATCAATTACAGCAATCACAGAGTGGTTAACATGTTTTAACCTGTGGACATTGACTCCACACCTCTTCCCCTCTCTGAAGGCATTCACTAGAGATAAGTCTTGCCTCTCTATCACAATTCATTAACATTTGCAGTACATCTTTAGATGCCATCTTTTGCTCTTGACTTCACAAAGGCAGATTACTCATTGAGCAGATAAACTAAATGACAGAAACAAAGACATCCAACTTGATTTAAAACAGATTGAGGATTGTATGGTAGCCTCAGTTTGCAAGATGAGGTGATACTGAAAGATAGCTCTGCTGTTTGCAGACTAAGTTTGTATTCACAGGCACCCGGCAAATGCTTTTGCAGCCAGGTCCAAACTGTCTGCTAAGAAACCCAGTGCCTCTGCACAGTCCAGGTTCTCATTAACTGGAGGACTTGGCTGGCTCAAGTGCAGCACTGGGTGAATGTAGACATACTACTTCCAGGTCAAAATAAAAGGATATTCCATTAACCACATGCAATCTAATGATCCCTTTTGAGTCCTGTGTAGTGGGAAGAGTAAAACTAAGTAACTGTAAACGGATTTAGGTCAAGTATAGAAGCAGTAGTGTGATACAAGAATGCTCACAAGCTAGCAACGTGCCTTTGTGACAAAGAAGGCCAGTGGTTTCCTGGGGTGTATTAGAAGGGCTGTGGTTAGTAGGTAGAGAGAGGTTCTCCCCCACCTCTACTCTGTCCTGGTGAGGCTATATCTGGAATATTGTGTCCAGTTCTGGGCCCCTCAGTGCAAGAAGGATCTCAGGGAATTGCTTGAAAGAGTCCAGTGCAGAGCGACAAAGATGATTAAGGGAGTGGAATATCTTCCTTAAGAGGAGAGGCTGAGGGAGCTGGGGCTCTTTAGCTTGGAAAAGAGGAGACTGAGGGATGACCTCATGTTTATAAATATGTGAAGGGTAAGTGTCAGAAGGTTGGAGCCAAATTCTGCTCAGTGATGTCCAATGGTAGGACAAGGCACAGTGGGAGCATGGGAGGCTCCACATGAACATAAAGAAAAATCTTTTTCACTGTGAGGCTGGCAGAGCTACCTAGAGAGGTTGTGGAGTCTCCTTCTCTGGAGACATTCAAAACCCACACGGATGGATTCCTGTGTGACCTACTGTAGGTGATCCTGCTCTGGCAGTGAGGTTGGACTAGATGATCTTTCGAAGTCCCTTTTAACCCCTCACACTCTGTCATTCTGTGTGATTTATATTTTCCTATATTCATAGTATTCTGGCTATTATGCCAGTGACAGAGGTACTTTTAATTACAACTCTAATTGATTTCAACTGATGGTGCAACCAGCTCAAGCTAATATCTAAAGTAGTTCTGAACATAGAAGTGCTATGTTTGTAAATAAGTCAACATTATATTCTGCCATATAAGAAACTGTAGGTAAAACATCGAATTTCAAACCAGCTTGAAGAGCCATTCCTGTTCTTTATGCTACTAGTCAGCTCAAAGAACAGCACAATGCAAACCAAACCAAACCAAACCTGTGTAACTCAGTTTTAGGTTTGAAAAGACTGTTACGATTTTCCCCTATGTAGATAGGAATAGGTCCTCATCCTTTCCAGAAAAGAGGCATGCAAGAAAAAACAGGTTTTGAAATAGATATTTACTAATATATATAATCTAATTGTGGCCCTATCCTGCTCTTATTCCCAAAAGGCATGACAAGTAGTGATTTGATGGATAGTGAAGCAGTATTTCTTAGAAGATCTAATTGAACCAAGGTGAGATGATGTATACAGAGAAAGAAGAAATATATACACAACTTAAACATGGAATTTCAAGTTTGTTTCTGACATGAAGTGGGATCATCAGGTGGAGGAGATACTAACATTTTACAGTCTGTCTTTTCAGAATGGATTGCCACTTTTAAAAGATCTCAGTCATCTTGTCAGACTTACACCTGGGAAACATTTTAGTGTGCCCATTACTGCTCACACTTTTTGGTTTGCCCTCCTTTTGTATGGTAATATTTCCCTCACCGTGATCTTTACATGAATAAAAGAAAGAAAAATGGGTAGTGACAATATATATATAGTTAGCATAGCATGTTATGAACTGAACAATGCTAAGAACTCCAGAAGTGATAGCTAAAAATACGGCCAGTTTGAGGACTGCTGAATTTCATAATAAAAACTGCAAAACTGGCTTTTTTTCTCCCTGACACTTGCAATAATTCAAGAAATACATGGACAAACAAACATTCTTTAGTTGCTTAATGGCATTTTTGGAAGTTGAATTTTCTAAGTCACTACAGTGCTACTCAAGTTTCTCAATTCAAAAGTTTTGTTGACCACCTACGAGACCATTTTCTTTCCCAATCACTTACAGTGTTGGTTGAAACATGCAAGCAGACCCACAATGCTGGCTCAGCAATTTTGAAGTAGGCAGAAAGAGGAAAGAGGAGGGGTGAACCTGAAATCTAAAGCAGTACTTTGATAAGGCAGCAACTGGGAAATGTTCAATTCACAACTAAGTACAGTCCTAGGAGCTGTAATTTTGCATTTTAATGGTGCATTTGCACTAAAATATTTTCTTGCATTTTTTGAATGTCCTCTTTTCTTGAGACATGTAAGGGTGCAAGGATATGTCTCTTTTTCTCATCCTTTTCTGTACCATTGCACACTTTTACCTCTCCTCTTACTCAACTGCAACAAAAAATAAATACCAAGATCTTGACAATACATAAGATATATCTCACATGGATTTTATTCTTTTTTATCCAGACCTCTCCTGAGCACTGAAGTGCTTTGTACCAAAATCTCAAGATTAGCCAAGTGTTAAATAGGTTTAACAGTATCAACTCTCCACACCAAAGAGATGAATTAGGTGATGATTGTAATCCATGATTAATCCAAGAGTAAGGAAACAAACGTAGAAGTTGAAGAGACATGAAGTTACCTACGCATTCCCACATATCAGTAGTATCCTTTGATCTCATTCTTGAATTCTTTATGCTTGCACTGCTGTTTCATAGATTCATAGAATGGTTTGGGTTGAAAGGCACCTTAAAAATCATCTCATTTCAACACCCCTCCCATGGACAGGGACTGCTTCCACTAGACCAAGTCATTCAAGGCCTCATCCAACCTTGCGTTGAACACCTCCAGGGATAAGGCATTCACGACCCACCTCATCAGCCTGTTCCAGTGTCTCACCACCCTCACTGTAAAGAATTTCTTCCTAATAGTCAGTCTAAATCTACTCTCCTCAAGCTTAAAGCTACTCCCTCTTGTCCTATCACTAGAAGCCCTTGTAAAAAGCCCCTTCCTGGCTTCCTTGTAGGCCCTCATTCCTTACTCATTGCTACACATTGCTTCATTACACCAAGTACTACATACATGTAGGGAATTCTTTTCTTAGCCTATGCTCAGAGTACTGAGAGACTGGTGCACGGAGAATGTTTTTACTTTAGTGGGACAAAAGCCATGGGTACAGAATGCAGCTGAACTAGTGTAAAGTTACTGGTAGAACACAGATAGATAAATGTGAAGGACTGAAAAGACATAAAAGAGCAGAACCTCGGCAGATGTTTTTGCTAGAGATAATGAGTGTCTAGGAGCTAAGCTGTGTCAAGCAAAAGGAATGTAAGCTTTGCCTGAATAAGGAGTTGCATCCCAATAAAGTGTTGCTAGCCAATCGCTGCTGTACATAGTTGCACTAACCAATTATTATTTGACATGATGTAAAAGCTTTGATTTTTAGAATATATAAGCTGGTGCTTTGCACTCAATAAATGGACACCTTACTTGCATCAAGTAGCATCCCATCTCTCCATCGCTGTCACATACACATCATAAAAATTGAGAAGTATGAGGTTTTCCTTATTTTTGTACAGGCCTCAGAAGTGAAACTTCAACTATCAGAGCCACTGACTCTTAATAGGATAAACTATCCCAACTGAAGTCACAGCTCAGGGGTCTGCCAGTTTCCATTGCCATTCCATGGATACCCTTGCATTCCTATTATTATTGTAGCAGTAGCTTACACAATATAAGGCCATAGGAGAGTTCCTCTTAGCATTTCAGTCTGGAGAAGAGGAGGCTCAAGGGAAACCTTATTGCTCTCTACAACTACCTGAAAGGAGGTTGTAGCCGGGTGGAGATTGGTCTCTTCTGTCAGGCATCCACTGGCAGAACAAGAGGACACAGTCTCAAACTGTGCTAGGGCACGTTTAGGCTGGATGTTATGAAGAAATTCTTCACAGAAAGAATGATTGGCATTGGAATGGGCTGCCCGCAGAGATGGTGGAGTCACTGTCCCTGGACATGTTTAAGAGACTGGATGAGGCACTTAGTGCCATGGTTTAGTTAATTAGAAGGTGTTGGGTGATAGGTTTAACCCAATAATCTTGAAGGTCTTTTCCAACATGGTTAATTCTGTGATTCTGATTTTAGAAAGAATGTTAAAAGCTAGCTATTAGAAAGGAACACTTGTGAACTAAATGCAGCTGTGCCACTCTTAGATTTTCACAGTGTGGGGCAGAAGTTGTATTTAAGTACTGAATATCCAAAATGTGAGTGGGGTCTCCAGGTTGTGGTGGCAGTGGTGGTGGTGGTGATGATGGGGTGTTATGAAATTGAAAGCACAAGCTTGACTGATTCTTTCCATAGATAGGAAATAACTTGGTGCAGGACTGAAATCAGCTTTGTAAGACTGAAACTGACAGTTTAAAAGACACCAATAGGTTAGCTCTCACCGCTGCCCTATGCAGATGTCTGCACAGCATCACC
This sequence comes from Psilopogon haemacephalus, assembly GCA_013396835.1. Classification (NCBI taxonomy): domain Eukaryota; kingdom Metazoa; phylum Chordata; class Aves; order Piciformes; family Megalaimidae; genus Psilopogon; species Psilopogon haemacephalus. Next base: position 50,590 of record VWZI01012601.1, read on the forward strand.
GACTTAGTCTGATGGTGTGGTTCCCCCCTCTCCCATCTGTGGCTCAAAAAGTCCCAGAAGGTACTTTTGTTCTTTGAGGAAAGGTGCTGCAGCAGCTGGGGATATTGCTGGTACAGAAGGCATAGGCGTGATGCTCTCCAAGGCACATTAAACTGCAGTGACATCCTGTGTTCTAATAAACTTGATAGTTCCACAGGGACTTTAAAATAAAGACTATTTCAGTACTCACACATCAACAAGCTTATTGTTTCAGTAGCATAACATAAAGTCATAGAATTTTTGGTTGGGAGAGACCTTTTAAGAACATCAAGGCCAAACATTAACTCAGCAGTGCCAGGTCACCACTAAACCACATCCCATCTACACAGTTTTGAAATCCCTCCAGAGATGGGGTCTCCATCACTTCCCTGGGCAGCCTGTTTCTTGACAATCCTTTTGGGGAAGAAATTGTTCCTAATGTCCAACCTAACCCTCCTCTGACAAAACTTGAGGCCATTTCCTCTTGTCCTATTGCTTGTTACTTGGGAGAAGAGACCAACACCTACCTCACTCCAACCTTTCGGGGAGTTGTAAAGAGTGATGAGAATGTCTCCCCTCAGCCTCCTTTTCTCCAGATTAGACTACCCCAGTTCCCTCAGCCTTTTCTCATTAAACTTATGCTCTACACACTTCATTAAGTTCAATGCCCTTCACTCTTTTTGATTCTCAGCCTCCAGAAGTTACTTTAGGTTTCCTGACATTCAAGATCTCTGGCCCACAGCATGCAGTTAAACACAAAACCCGCATCTGAGACACACATACTGTCAAAAAGAGCTCCTTCACTGAGTGTCTATTAAAATGTAAACTCAAATTCCTTTGAGCTTTTTGTTTGTGACAGCACTTCAAGCCTCTTTTAAATAAAAGCATCAAAATACTGAACTGACATTTCCAAACCCAACTCTCCTAGGTTAGTGGAGGAGATATGAAGGAACCCCATCAGTAAATTGATTGCTTGCAGCTGAAAAAAAAGAATTAACTCCAACACAGAGTAAACTTTTATAACACAATTTGCAAGCTGCTTTTCTTCTGTTTCTCATTGGTGCTATTCTCCAGCTGCCTGCCAGAGATCACTTTTCAGAGTTAAAGAGGTTACCTTTCAAAACAATTGTTCCAATAAGAACAATTCTGCAGTTCTTAACAGAAATAAATACATCAGCAAACGCCAACTCAAGTGAGCAATGATTGCTCTGAAGGTCAGAAAGATGAAAATTTTTTTTCAGTATGAAAGAGAACATATAAAATGTTTTTCTTCAACAGGACAGAAATCAGCATAAACAAACTAAAGCACAAAGGTTTCAGCTGGAGGAGCAGCTGTGAGGCCAGAATCAGCCCCACTTACCCTCAGTAGATCATGCACCAAAGCTTTCAGCAAGGAGGGACCAAGGACTGAATCTGTTTAATTAGCAGTGCTGTGTCCAGTACTGGGCCCCCCAGATCAAGAGGGACATAGAGCTGCTCAAGAGAGTCCAGCACAGAGCCACAAAGATGATTAAGGGAATGGAACATCTCTCTTACTAGGACAGACTGAGGAGCTTGGAGGAGACTAAGAAGTGACCTCATCAATGTTTATAAAGATGTAAAGGATGAGGGCCAGGAGGACAGAGCCAGGCTCTGCTCAGTGATGCCTGATGACAGGACAAGGGGCAATGGGTGGAAGTTGAGACATAGGAAGTTTCATGTAAACACGAGGAGGAATTTTTTCATTGTGAAGGTGACAGAACACTGGAACAGGATGCCCAGGAAGCCTCCTGGACACATTCCTGTGTGATCTGGTACAGGTGATCCTGCTCTGGCAGGCGGCTTGGATCTTTTGAGGTCCCTTCCAGCTCCTGACATTCTGTCATTCTGTGATTCTGTGATACACTAAGAATATACCAGGCTGAAAGGAACTTTGAGGACTTTTTTGTACATCTTTTTTTCCCACCTTACACTATCAGTCCCATGAGGCAGACGTTTAGCTGTCTCATGTGGATCAAGGCTGCACACCTTGTCAAATTACATACTGTTCCTGAATACCAGCAAAAACTTGATGCAGAGTCTATCACAAGTGACTGTAAATTATGGATCAGCATTCTTTTCCCTAACACAGTCATTAACTTTGATTGCACATTGCTGCAGACTCACTCATGTCATTTGACTCCTAGTAACACTGCAGGCAACATCCATACATGCAGATCCTAGGCAGTGACAGTATGGAAGGTGCCACCAACAGCTACAATCTACAAGATCTAATTTATTTGAATGGTTTTAATATACATTTCTTGATCACAGTTTACAATGATAATACTCAGTAGCTGGACACTAAGCAGGAGATTGTTTTATCTCAAGTATTTTTCTTTAGCTTAAGAGATAGATACAGCAATTTGACAACCACTTAATATTGTCAGCTCTTACAAATTAATTATAATTGACATTTGGCATTTGTCTAAAAGCTCCACTTCCTGGGAACCACTTTTCCTATTTAGTCACCTCTATAGTCAAGAGAAATAAATGAGAGAATGTGAAAATATGACCGCCAGGATAGCTTAGTCATCATTAGCTAAGTAAGAACCACTCACCCTTTGTTTCACAAGAGGATCCATCTTTTCTAAGCAAATTTTGGTTTGGGGAGTCAGCATTGCAGTTTCCAGGTATCAGCCAGAACATCTGAAGAATTCTGTTGCATCTTTCCTTCTTTTGTCCATTTCCATGGAAAGAATGCAGATACCAACTCATGGGGCACCCAGTGCTCAAGTGTAACAAAGAGCTAGACTTTCAGAATTATTTTGTTTATCAAATTTATTGTATATCTAAGGGTTAAAACTCTGTGTCTTCTTACTGATTATGTTAGCTAGGCTGGCTAAGTGAATGGTCTTGTGGAAATGAGAATGAGTGGGATGAGAAAAAAGAAATCCCTAAACCTACAGCATTCATATTTCTGAATATTTGGGGATGTCCACTCAATGGAAAGTTAGAACTTTTCACTTTGCAAGGCATGAAGATATGAAGATACATACATAGCAATGAGGAAGTGGAAATGTTAAAAGCCTCCAGTTCTTTTATTTAAGCCACTTCCTTTTACTATTGAGGCTGAGGGCCATCACATATAAATGGAATTAAACAGTACAGTGCAATATTTTATAGGGATATCTGTAATTCTGTTAAATTACCTGAGATGCTGAAAGCAGCACAGTAACATTAGACAAGCATAGGATAACTATTTCTAGTAAAGAGCAGGGTAAATGAACTTCATTAAGACTGACTGGTTCTGTCTGATACATGCTTGCAACATAAACGTGTGGCAACTTAAGACTGTGGTGGAAAAAAAGACTACAAATCAATCAATCAATCAATCAATCACGTAGTAATATAGATAACATTTGAAGAATACTCATTTTCCATCAGGCTTTCCACAAACTTACACCGAATGTAGAAGCCCAAATTCCAACGAACCACAGCTCTAATAACTATCTGCATCAGTTTTCCCCCAAATTTATTTTACCCAAATATTTACCCAAATATCACACAATTATTTTTTTTTAATGTAGTATTTTTCAATTACTTAGATCAAATGCTAGTGTTATTCAATTTTTAAGATCTTGAGATAGGCATCTTTTTTTGAGGATATAAAGTAAACATTTCTATTGCATAACAGGACCATGGTTACTACGATGTAAATACAGGTATGCAGTTTAAAATCCTTACTTCATTTTCTATCATTAAGAGAAATACAAGCCACAAGATCTAAAAAGTTGTAAAATCAAGTAAGCAACAGTGAATATCAGGTTAAGAAAAAACAGGAAAATGTTTAGAGAGTTTCCACAAGTGCCAAGGAAAGTTCTTTTGCTTTACACATGGAGTTAGGGATGAACTTATACATAAGATCGATCTCTGCAGCAGTAAGCCACTAACCTGCTACTCTAGCATGATGTGCATGAGGTGACTCTGCACATCTCGTTTTCAGGAGATCCTGAAACTCAAGACAACTCTGATGCTTATTTCAGCTTGGGTCAAATTTATGACTTGCCTCCTTGAAGCAGTCTCTGAAATCCTCCTGCTTCCTAGAATTCATTCTGTATGACAGAGGAAGAACACATGGAGACTACCACTGCCTATGCTAAAAATCAGCCTGTAGGTATGTGTTTGGGTTAATTACAGCTAACTTGCAAGACCAGGATACTTCAAACTGATTTGCTCACAGTCAATCAAGACATCAATCATTACACAATAAAATGCTGGTCTCCTGAGTCCAACTTGAAGGCCTCACTCTTTAGACCAATAGCAACCCTGCTTGACATCATTCACACCCAGGCAGAACAAAGGCCATATCAAGAGAGGAAGATACTAAAAAATTAAAAAGAAATCAAAGTCTGTGTGATATAAAATCCAAGTGTGAACCTAAAACTAATTGTTTTTCAAAATACAGAAATACATCCAGATATATATGAATGGATGTAATCACTCTGAGGATGTTAGCTACATTTAATATAGCACTAAACCACATCATTTCTCAGGCTCAAGTCAAGTATTTATTCTTACCTAGAATTGGCCTATAGTAACCCAACCTTCATACTTTCTAGCCTGATTCCCTTATCTTAATAGCAGTGCAGACTATCACTATTAAAGAGACTTTCCATATGAGAATTACTTCTAAAGCAGGTTGGTTTTCTAAAGACCAGGTTTCCAGTTTGGAGGCCCAGCATACCTCTCATTGCCACACTGATAACAATTCCATGCTGATTCGCTTAGGTGAATCAGTTGGGTTGCCCAAAGAAGACTCATCTTGTGGTTTCTAAGGGAGAAGTGAAAATGGTGAGACAGACACTCACCAGGCGTTCAGAAGATACCCTAATTTGACTTTATCACCCAGACTTTAGCAGGACTTCTCTATAGAACACAACAAACAAGCTGTTGCTACAGTTGCCAAGTTCATTGGGACATGAATCATCAAGGCATGTTCATTCTGCTCTGCTAATTTCAAGCTGACAGGCCTAGTGACTAGAATTCTTGTTACGAAAGATATGATGCAATTCCCCGTCATAAAAGAGGAGTGCTTGGGAGCTCCTGTGCTTACCTGAACTTTTGATTTGCTTTTATTGCCACACACAAAGGTAGAAATTAAAAGTACCAGACAGAAACTGATAGAGATTGTTAATCACATGTTTTTTATTCAGCTTTACAGGCAATAACACAAGCTGCAAATAGTAAGGAGAAGCAACAGCAGCGGGTATCTGACTTTGGGAGAAAACAACAGGGAGAAGTTATCAAAATGCCTGATAGTCACATTTTTTTTTAGCCTGCTCTGTTTCTGCTGCTCTGTTCCTACCAGGAAATGCATATCGAATTGGAAACCTCCAGAACGGAAAACTGTTGCTTTGAGTCAACTGTTGAGGCATTTAGTCAAGGTATCCTGTCAGCATCTCCATCCATTTCACAATTCTGGGAGGTTGAAAGTTTTGAGGAGGTTTCCCTGCCCTCACAGGTAGCCAAGTCTGACTTCGTGTTTCCTTTCTTACCAAGTCCTATCTCCCTCCTACTCTCCCTCCCACTGCTGCAGCAACAGATGTTTCAGCATACCTCTACAGAGAGGGCCAAACCTGGTGGCTCAAGGTATGTGTTTCCTTGGTGGAAGCATATATACCAACCACTTATAGGAGTACTTCTATAAGATCCAGCCTACTTACATCCAATGCACCTTGCTGTGTATTGGCATACAAAACTGACTATATTAAATTCCCTTCTATTTCTCTTTCAGCCACAAGTGGAAATCATCGGGTTTCAGAAGAACTGTATGGAGATAAGGAAGACTTGCAGGCCAGGCCTTTCCCCAGGTTTCACAAGGAAATGAATCCAATCTCTTTCACCTTTCTTGGGAAGCTTAAGAGCTTTGCTCTTACGGTTGTGGTGACCAACATTTTTGAGATTGATGCTAAAATCTCCCTCCTCTCCTGTATTGGGACCATCCTAAAATAGAATAAATCAATCTCTTATGTGTCACTTTGGAAAAAAACTTGACTCAGTCCACCTGCTGAGATATTCAAAGAACCTCAGAAATTAACTGGTAAGAGATTAATGCAATGTTGAACCTTCCAGCCATACATGTCTAACACTAAAAATAGGTGAGGTTTTGAGAATGCCCCTTAGTGCTTGGGCTCCTTTCTTTTCCAAGATCACGTTATAGAGAAGCTCAAGGTGACTTTCAGTGAAAATACCATAGAATCTTAATCTTTACAATTTGTGCGATATTAAAGGAAATGAAAATACAGATCTAAAGAATGAAGCACATTGCAAAGATAAAAATCTCTCCAATCTTGAGCAATAGGACAAATATTTCATTACTGGGGAAATGCCAACTGGGGCTACTATTAGAAGACAGAAAAGAAAAAAAAAACCAGATTGCAAAGGCTGGAAGCAAATGAACACAAACAAGCATGAGTCCAGTTGCTTTGTTGAGTGGTAAGACAAGTGTTGGTGGGAGGAAAAACTGATGAACTGTCACAGTATGACAAATAAGACCTCTGTTCGATGTATTGATTTTGAGCAGAGAATGACTCATGGATCTACTTAATTCTTGCCTCATTGACAGACGCTGAAGTATTTGAACAAATCACAGATGATGCCAAATGAGTCAAAGAAAAAAAACCCTTCTCTGTGCATGGCTTTTTTAGGGTTTGTTTTGCAAGATAACTCAAATTCAAAGACAAATTAAATTTCATTGCATCACTAAGTGTGCAGTTGATCTCTCATAAGCATACTGCAGTTAAGACTGACTTGAAGGCTGGGAAAAATTATGGCATGAAAACCTGAGCATATTAGCAAGTGTCACTGTCAACTGTGTACGTATGCACAGGTGTTCATTTCTTTGTGGCCTAAAAATGATTTTTAGTAAGCAGGACTTGGGAGAGAAAGTTTTACAGTTTTGAGGGAAAACAATAAGTAAGTTTCAATATTTCTCCCTTTTTATAACATAGAGGATTTATAGGCTCAAGACATCTCAAAGAAACAAAATTATGCTTTCAAATTGATGTGGGTCACTCTTACAGAACTTAATTGGCAGAGTTATTATCTTTATCTTGACATTTGTCTTTACATTTGTAAAACAAGCCCTGACAATGTGCATGAAGTGCATATCGAAATGATGCCTCTGAGCTCAATTTACAAAGCATAATTCACTGATGTTCTTCAATTCCATGGCCACAGTTGGAATTTTTTCAAAACTTTATTAGCAATAACATTCACCATTTTCCTGTAGGCCAGTATCTCATATCTTGCCTTTTTCCCCATATCCTGCTGAATCTGTTTTCTCACTCTCAGAATTCCCTTCAAGGCTGCAACCCCTCTTAACTTGCTTTTTGTCATCCTGCCAAAGGAGTCCAGAAATAACTAGTACAGAACCACTAAAATTATAATATTAGTTTTAAACTTCAAATCCCCTTGATAAATGGTTTGTTTTGTTGGTTTTTTTTTTTAAATATTATACATATGGAAAACCAAAATGCTCTAATCTGTTCACACATAATTACTACACTACTTCTGAACACAGTTCATTAAGTCAAAGACCCCTTCTCCTGTTCATAGAGCAGCCTCCACTCAACAAGTCAAGCTGCTTTTTTGCCTGGAAGAGACAAGAAATAGCTGCCGTACGTGTCATGGAGCATCCCCAAGTACAGCAGACATAACCTGGCTTTTTGTGGCAGCCTGTGGAGGTGCAGAAGGGCAGGTTTAGTAGCTTTGCAGGCAGGAGCTGACTGCTGATGCAGGCAGGAAGCATAGCAGGGGTGGCACGTCAACTGCTGCCACCAGACTGGGACGGGCTGGGAGTGGAACAGCAAGGATCTGGTTTTGTCAGCTGTTGTACAGGCCTAGATGGGAATTATATGAACTTACGTAGTCCATTTATAGAAAAGTTGATTAAGGTTGGCAGCAACCACTTTGAACTACCTGCCAAGAGCAAAAAGTATTGCTTTATGCACTGTCAGCCTTTAGGAACTCAATCTGGAACTACTTTACCAATCTTTCAGATGTTTGAGTTTAATACTGAGATTAGAGAGGGGAAAGTTAGGGCAGAACTGACCTCAGCAGCCAAACTGTTTGAAGCAGGGAACTGTGAGTTAAGCTTTAATCCAACACACATATTCAGTTACATCTAACACCATCTGGGTAGAGCTGGAAAAGCATCTGGCTGTATACCTCGTTTGTCATACACCAATCTGAATGTAAATTAAACATGTCAAAGTACTCCTTAAAGTGTGCTTGCTGGTCATGCTCCCTCACCCCAGCACTTTGTAATTTAGGGACAGTTGGAGCACAATTCATTGTAGTTCCTTCACTCCTCTCCCACAAGCAGATTGAGATGCTCCAGAGCTCAGATACTGTGCTTGCACTTGGATTCCCCTCACTTCCAAGGAATACTTCTACAGAAAATTGTGATAAAAAGGAAAAAAAAACCATGTAAACACAAACTGTTACAGAATTCTTAATATAAGAACTGGACAATTACTGTGTGGAAATTCCCTCTCTTGACCTTTACAATGTAAAAGGTGGGAGCACTATGGGAATTTACAGCAGCAGAGGACAGGGAGTACCAAATGTCATTGTGCTGGCTAAGGATTTATGTAATTAGATACATCTGGAAGAAAGGATTAACTCAACGTCATGATACAGCCTGAATCAACTTTGCTTAAACTGCAAGGACATATAAGTTATAAACTTCCATGTTTGCAGTACAAACAGCAACTGACTCATCAAGGCAAACACACATCAGGTACAGTCTCAAACAGCAGCAGACTGAGGGGGGGAAAAAAAGGGGAAATTACAACATTGAAAGGTTTTGGACTTTATGGAAATTTGTTCCTATTGTCTGGATTATATAGCAAAAATAATTTCCATTATATAATATCTTTTAGTTAAGGGTCAACTTTAATGTCGAACTTAAGATGCTGCAGTGAGGAAGAAAAAGGTTGTAAAGAGGTGCTGGCTAATGCTCAGTATTGCAGTTTTACAGTCACTGCGTGTGCAGTGTCTTCAAATCAGATGATCTCATCACTCCCCAGCGCTCAAAAATCTTCATTCCCACCCTCATGCTACGTCCTGTTTTTGTCAATAATTGATGAAACCACATAGTGATTTGTACCAGGAAACAGATCTAGCATAAAACAAACCTGGGTAAAAAAGGGGATTTAAATTACAAACCAAGAGTGTCATATACTAAAAAAAACTGCTGCAGAATATTCCTGTAAATCTGCCAAGTCAATAATATTCATTATGATTTGCTAGGTAAGTGCTGGCTGTGAGGATTGAAGCTGAGGCTACTGGAAATCACATACTGAACTTTGTAGAATGCCAGAATACTTTGGGAATTAAATTATTAAAAAACATTCCCTCAACTTCTGCTTTTTTTCCTTCTCTTCTCATCCTTCAAAGTACTTGTACCCTGTCCATACAACCCACCCCCTTCCCAAGATGCCTAAGGAATGCCTAAATAAAATTACAATTTATTACAATGTAGATAGAGTTGGTCTTCAGCAACGCAGCTGCAGCTCTTCAGAAAGTAGAACACATTTAAATTTACCAACTGCCCCTAACCCCAACCAACCAAGAATGGAATGCATTTAAATTACCATATTATTGTCACATAAATCTTACGTCTTCGCCTGTGTTTTGCAGTGCCCTTTATTTTGCTATTTTCTCTAAATCACATAAGGGATATGGTCCAAAACTTAACAATTTGCATATATAGTAACACTCACAGTGTGTTGTAAATAGAGAACAACAATCTCATTTTCTCTTTAAAACACTGCTGCATACTAACTACACAACAGAACAAAAACTGTTACAAAACAATATCCTGACTGGATCTAGAAGCTGCAGACATGAACCTCTGAGAAGAGCACTGACTAACTTGCACCTACAGACTTAAAATAATTCAGCTTTCTGACAAGTACAACATGGAAATTTGTTGGGCAGCTTTTAATATAATATAGGACCTTGGAAATACTGCTCCTTTAGTATCTCTCAAGTCTAACAGAAGAGGTCACTGAGGAGTCACAGCATGCCGGTCTTCAAAACGGGCCAGTCATGCTGTCCTAGCCAGCCAGCTTCATCTCAGCTGCCTTCGGTCTTACTTTTTCCATCCTTTATGCACTGCTTCCAACTCCTCTTGCATTTATTTCTCCTCTCTGTCCTCTCAGTTCTGCACATGGAAGGGTTTAAAGTAAGGCAGGCTGTGAATAGCCCAAATGTACTACTCCATATGTTCAATTCAGATGCCTCTGGCGTGAGGAGAGCAGCCTCCTAAAGAGGATGTTTTCTGACGAAGGACAGACTACATTGTTCAGAGAGGTCAGCATTTGTATTTGGGGACTACTTGGCAGCCAGACCAGTAACCACAAAAGCAGCACAGGCAGAGATTCCTGTGGCCTTCCCTTCCCTCATCTGAAAGAAAAGGCTGGAGACAGAAAAAAGGATTGCTCTGCTTTGTGGGTTTTGTCTGGTGTTTTATTTCTTTCTGTTTTTAGCAGTATGGGGGAAAAAAAAGAGCAGACATCCCTCTTGCCTGAAGTATCTAAAATATGAAGAAAGACATAATCCTTTCCTGACATATTACTACACAGGAGTTCAGTCATGAAGAAATAAAACAGGATTTACTAGCATCTAGCATGATCTCAGCATGATCTTACATTTAAACAGCATTTCCAATTCGAAAAATAAACCTGTGTAAACTCAAAAGTTGATACTGCAAATGTGTATAAAGGCATCTATCATAAAAACAAATTCAGAAGGATCTCAATTAATAGAGAGGCTCAAGAAAAAAGTCTTTAATAGCTCACATGTGTAGAACAGTATTTCTTCTGGGGAGCAAAGGAGATATCTTGTTGCTTAGAGTGAAAACATGCACCTCCCATGACCCTAAAAGATACCATCCAGCCAGTGACTATCTATGAGTGTATAACACAGGAGTAATGAGCATGTCCATGCTTTCTCCTGTGGTAACTCCACACTTTCGAAACCAAGATTCAGACAACAGAAGTAGCAAAACATTAGCTGTTGGAAGCTCCAATGATTAACAATTTTTTGTGCATGACAAGATGCAGTAGTAATTAATAGCAACATAGCTGGTGGGCTGAGCTCAAGTTACTGTTCAGTTGTGCATGAAGGAAATCCACCTAATTTGTAAATACCTGGAATTCACAAGACAGCTGACCTGTTTCTAAGTGGAACAACCTAAACATGTTAGTATGCTGCTAAGCATACTAACACCTCCTACTAAGACTTCTTACCAGAATCAGCAGTAATTATCCACCACAACTAGGCTGTCTCTTTGCTCCATTGCCTCCAGCTGTCACAGACCATTCAGGATCCTGTTCATAGTTCCCACAATGTGACAGGCACGCTCTGGGGAAGGACATTCATTTATCTTCTTCCTCTTTGGCATCAGAGATTTGTCCTTCCACATCTTAAAACACTGTACCATTACATGCTGCCTGGGATTCTTCTCAGATAATCACCACTTCCTCCCCTGTCCCATCCAAACAACTTATAAACTTCCTTTTCTATTTCTATAGCAAGGAAAGTACCCTCTTCACCAGCCAGTACCTCATGGAATTTCACAGTGGGTCTCAAACATCTTTCAGCTCCTTTTATCTACATTTATAAAAACATATCCTGCTTAAGCACAGTTTCAAGTGGTTCTTAGAATAAAAATACGTTTCTTGTAATTGCTAGAAGTAATTTCAAGAGCATGAAAATTTAAATTCTGGTTTTGGAATACAGGTGAGCAGCTACTTCATTACTTCTAATTTAAAGTCATATTTGATTGACACAAGAAAAACCTTAAGCCATTTCTTAGTGAAGTGCTAAAAGGAAGCATCAGGAATTCTCAAAAGTGGGCACTGATAAAAAAGTACAGGATTATTCTTCTACGAGTCACCCCAAGTGGAAAGAACTGAAGCCAGTTACAGCTGTCTATGTAAGTACAAGACCCAAATGCTTAAGGCAACAGGAAGTGAAATAAAATGTAAAGTTGTACAGGATGTGGTTTAAGTAAAGGATATTTTCATTAAGAAAAACTCTTATGAGCTTAACTATATAAGATTAAATTTTCTACATGGTAGATTTACTCTGCTCCTCTAAACCCCTATTACTATGAAAACATACAGTCACACAGTTTAAGTTCTTAGGAAGTAAAATTATTACCAGTACCTTGGACTTTTTACAGCTAATACAGTGAAATATGTAAGAAGAATCATCTTCCCAGTGATCATTTTTTAATTTGGGAAGTCCAGACAACTTTTTGAGATTCACTGAATGTGCTGAAAAAAAATTTTGATCAGTTTCTCAAGAGGATAAGTAATAATGAGGCACTAATTGGTTTACAATCAGCATACACAAAACTCTTCATGAATATTTAATCAGCACTTACATTTTCACACTGTGTCTGTCTCAGTTGCATGTGGGAAACATTGAGCCCATCAATAACAATATCAAATGGAAGTCGATTTTCCACAAATGTTTGAAAGGCTTCAAATTCCTGAAATAAACAAACAAACTATGAGTTTAACAAAAAAGACATTCCATTCACTTCTTATTAAAAAAAAAAATAAGCAAAGCCTAAATGGCTGGATGTCACACAGAGACCTGGACAAGCTGGAGAAATGGGCCCAGGTGAACCTCATGAGGTTCAGCAAGACCAAAGGCAGGGTCCTGCTCCTGGGCCAGAACAGTCTTCACTATCAATGCAGGCTGGGAGAGGAGATGATAGAAATCAACCCTGAGGAAAAGGACTTGGGGGTGCTGATGGATGAGAAGCTGGACATGAACAGACAGTGAGCTTGCAGCCCAGAAGGAAATTCACATCCGGGGCTGCATCAAAAAAGTGTTGCCAGCAGACAGTGTAGTGGGTTAGAACTGGGCTGAGCTGGGGTTAATTATCTTCAAAATATCTTTTTAATGCTGTGTTTTGTGGTCCTGTAGATGAGCACTGATAATGCACCCATGTTGTGGCTACTGTCAAGCTAAGCACCCAGGATGGGTTTTCTTTCCAATACCTCCCCTCCCCAAGATGCTGACAGGACACCAGCTGATCCAGACTGGCCAAAGGGATATTCCATGCCATATGACATTAGCTCAGATATAAGAACTAAGTGAAAGAAAGAAGTTTGGGGAAGATTGTCCATGGCATCTGTTCTCCAGAAGTAACCACCAAGCATAGACAGCCTACTTCCTGAGACTGAACGTTGTCCTGCTGATGGGAAGTAGAGATTAACATCTCACTGTCCAAAGGCCTGTGGTGACAGGACAAGGGGCAATGGTTTGAAATTAGAGAAGATGAGATTGAGATTGGACGTTAGGAAAAAGTTCTCTACAGTGAGGGTGGTTGAGCACTGGAGCAGCTGGGACTGGTAACATGACTTATTTAGCAGTATTAGAGGTTTCACAGTCCAAGGCTATAAATGAAATTTCAGAGGAACTAAATTCCAAATTTCATGTCTACTGCTCAAAATTAAAGAAACACTTTGCTAATCTTGCCTTCTCCCACACAGCCATGTAAGTCTAAATAAAAATAATCTCTTTGGCACCCAAAAAAAAAAAAAAATTGTACAGTGTGTACAGTTCTTCCTCAGAGGAAAAAATTACAGAAAAAGTTTTTCCTCAGAAAATACACTTGCTGCTCGGCAGTGACAAATGGTCGCCAACTTCAAATTTAAATCAGAATGCTTATGACAAATTATATTAGGAAATAGATTAATTGTATTAAGAGAGCAAATCAACGAAGTAAGATAAGGATGCTGACAAAAACACAGATAATACAGGGCTCAGTCTAGCACCACCAGGATCCATGGCCTTTTATGTAATCTTTCACTTCTCTGTGACTTAAATAAAAGTTATTATTGAGAAAATGTAAAAAGCAGAGCAAGAAAATTATCATCTCAACCAACAAGAAATTATTGAGAGTTGTAAAGTGTTTCTCCATGCCCCAATCTCAATATATTTATACGGATGAAAAAATATTCTCACTGTCATCTGACAGAGGCACCGAGACACAGAAAGAAAGTCACTAGCAAAGGCAGTGTCAGGGACGAGGAGGAGGAGAAACACAAGCAAACCCAAACAACAGGGATTCCTAACTTCTGGGCTTATGCCATGTAGTGGATTCCCCACTATTCAAAATAAGATGAGTCACCACTGGATGGCTGCCTGAAATGCGGGAAAACAAAAAGAAGGAAAACACATGCAGACCAAATGAAGGTAAAATAGAAGAGCCTTGAGACAAAGATGAGTAAATATAGAAAAGACAAAATAAAGTGGAAGAAGACAAAAAGCCCATGGTAAACAGTTCCAATACAGTATTATTTTCCAATGTCAACAAATGCCAATATTGTTTGAAGTAACACGTTAAAAGTCAAGTAGACGTTTTCATGAAGTACAGCATACATGTCATCTAGTCTTTAAGGGCTCAGTTCAACACAAACCCAACACGCTGGGGAGAAATTTTAAAGTGGTATTTTATTTCAAGTGACTGTAGTTAGAGCAGTTCCTGAAGGAGTGGGTTTTCCCTGATGGAAATAGTAGAAAGCTTTGTTAAGGGAATGCTATAGAACAAGTTGGGGAAACAGCAGAGCAGCTCAGTGGGTCAGTGCCCCTCCTTGCCCACTCTTTGCTTGGCTCCCCCTCCTCCCCCAGCAGGAAAGACAGAGGAGGAGCTGCCAGGGTCCTGCTGAGAAATGTCAGGATAGACTTAGCTCCTTTCAGGAGCCAGCTCTGGGCTCTCTGGAGTTTACTTTCAGAGCCGGGGAGATGCTGCAGCCTCTTAAGTGTCATTTCCTTGGGTACCTCACCCTTCCCTGCCATCTCTGGGGATCTGGGTATTATAATAGATAGACAGCTGAACATGAGCCACCAGTGTGCCCAGGAGGCCAAGAAGGCCAATGGCATCCTGGCTTGTATTAAAAATGCTGTGGCCAGCAAGAACAGGGAGGTGATCATCCCTTGTACTCATCTTTGGTGAGACCACAGCTTGAGTATTGTGTTCGATTTTGGGCACCGCAATGCAAGAGAGATGTGGAGGTGCTGAAGCAGGTCCAGGGGAGGGCAACAAAGCTGGTGAAGGGCCTAGACAATAAATCTTATGAGGAGCAACTGAGGGAGCTGAGGCTGTTTAGATTGGGGAAGAGAAGGCTGATGGGAGACCTCATTGCTGTCTACAACTACATGAGGGGACATTGTGGAGAGGCTGGAGCTGGTCTCTTCTCACAGGTAATTTGAGACAGAACAAGGGGGAATGGTCTCAAGATGAGACTGGGTTGGCTTAGATTAGATATTAGGAAAAAGTTTTTCATGGAGGCAGTGGTCAGGCACTGGAATGAGCTGCACAAGGAGGTGGTTGAATCACCGACCCTGAATATGTTTAAGGGTCTTTTGGATGTGGTGCCTAGGGATATGGTTTAAGGTGAATCATGTAGAGCAGGCTTCTAGGTTGGACTTGGTGATCCTGAGGGTCTTTTCCAACCTGAATGTTTCTGTGATTCTGTGAAATCTCCTCCTATCCATGTATCCTAATCTATTAGGACAGTGTGTCAGCCTTCCAGATCTGCTCAGTTGTTTTGCCTCACCACCAATAAACTGTACAATACATGGAGAGAAGGTTTGCTGGCACAGTAGACTTACATACACAGGGAGAAAAGGAGTTAACAGCAGAGTAAGTGCAGAAGACAAATATCCACATGTAATTTATGTCACCAAATACAGAAGACTCCAGTGCAAAGCTTCAGGGAGATTAAAATCCTCAAAGATTAGTTCATTTTCTCCTCAACATCTGTAATTCCTCAGTAACACACAAGAATGCTCCTTTGGTTTTCAAGGAAAAAAAAACCCAACCAACCAAACAAGAAAACCCCAACAAAAGAAACAACAAAACACAAGGAAGAACACAGAAGATCAACATCTGCTTCCTTAAGAGAGTTTCTGAGTCACCATATTCCCTATCCTCTCCAGGCACAGAGAAAAGCACGAAAATCAGGAATGAGCAGCAGGCTATGTCATCCAGATGCAAAACAAAGGCTTATTTGGATACATACAGAAACTTTAAGAGCACATTGTGTCTGGTGGAGAAGGAGTTAATTTTCCCCACAGCAGCCCTCCTCCAGCTGTGCTTTGTACTGGTAGCTAGAAAGTTGATAATACACTACTGTTTGGGGTACTCCTGAGCAGTGCTTCAATGCTGTCTATTCAACATTCCCTCTTAGCAGCAGGCTAGGAGTGGGCAAAAACCTTTGGAGGGGACATAGCCAGGACAGCTGATCCAAACTGACTAAAAGGGTATTCCATATCATATGATATCTGCTTAGCAATAAAAGTTCTAAGAAAAGAGAAGGCAGAAGAAAAACAGCAAAAAATCTTCTGTTTTTATTCACTTCTGCATGTGGCTTTTGCTTTATTAAACTGTCTTTATCTTGACTGATAAGGTTTTTTCATCTTGTTTTTTTTCCCCACCTCCCACCTAGTTCTGATGAGGAAAGAAATGATGGAGTGGATTGGTGGGCACCTGGTGTTCAGCTGAGGCCAACCCAGCACAAAGAAATAAATTATACAATTTGAAAGATGCTGATCTTTCAAAGACAGGGATTTGTCTGGATTTTATGCAGAATTTACAGCCACAGTAACAAAGAGATGATTCACCCACAGTCCTCTAAAGGTATTTCCCTCACTAGCAATTGTGAGAAGAAATTTAAGATCTTCTTTATAAGCAGGAAATAAACTAGAGCACAGCTGCAGCTAAGACACAGCTGATCAGAAGCCAGACATAGTAATCACCAATGCAGGACAGGGATGACATGAAGGTTGGTTAAAGCAAAAAGAAGCAAGGTATTGGCACAGGCTTCCCCTTCCAAACAGAGAAGGCAATGCATGACCTACATGTGATGCAGGAATGTTTACAACCAAACGTCCTGCTGTGACATGGGGCACTTCTGATGAATCCACTCAACATCTCAATAAGTAGCAAAACGTGTCTCTTTCTCCAGGTAAGAGAACCAAAACAAACATGGCAGTTCTTAATCTGATTTCTAACTTGTTCTGACCCTGTAAGCCTCACTAAGCTTCCAAGGAAAGGTCCATTCTCCCAGCCTCAGAAACACTACTCAAACTCACTTCAATGGAGTTTGCAACTGAAAGGACACAAATTTAAAAGCACCAGGGATGGACCAATCCTTGCTATCAATACAGCCTGGGAGATGAGTTAATGTAAATCAACCCTGAGAAAAAGGACTTGGGGGTGCTGATAGACAAGAAACTGCACATGAGCAGACAGTGTGAACTTGCAGTGAAGGCGGCAAATCACATCCAGGGCTGCATCAAAAGCATTGCCAGCAGACACGTAGAAGTGGTTCTGCCATTTCACTCTGCTCTAGTGAGACCTCACCTGGAGTACTGCATCCAGGCCTGGAGCCCTCAATATCGGAAGGACATGGACTTGATGGAGCAGATCCAGAGGAGGGCCATGAACACTTCTGCTATGAGTACAGGCTAAGGGAGCTGGGGATGTTCAACTTGATGAAGAGGTGGCTCTGGAGAGACCTTACAGCAGTCTTCCAGAACTTGAAGGGGGCCGACAAGAAAGATGGGGGGGGCTGTTTACAAAGGCCTGTGGTGATAGGACAAGGGGCAATGGCTTCAAACTAGAGAAGAGTAGATTTAGATTGGATGTTAGGAGGAGATTCTTTACTATTAGGGTGGTGGAACACTGGAACAGGTTGCCCAAGTAGGTGATTATGACCCTGAAGATATTCAAGGTCAGGCTTGACAGGGCTCTGAGCAACCTAATTTAGTTAAGGATGTCCTTTCTGACTACAGTGGGGGTTGGACTGGATGACCTTCAGAGGTCCCTTCCAACCCAAACCATTCTATGACTCTATGACTTAATGCTGAGGAACCACAGAGAAGTGTTGCAATACACCAAGGCTGTTACTGCCATGCAAGACTTCCCACAGCAGCTGAGGCACCAGATGAACGTGTCTCTCTGCAGCAGCAGAATGTTCAATGCAGCAGGGTGCTCACATCATGTACAAAAGAAAATGGAATTTAAAAAAAGAACCTCACCTGATTTCATTTATTGTCTAGCTGGAAAAGCAGCCAATTATGCAACTTTCCAAGGGAAAAGCCAATTATGCAAGTGTCAGAAATTATTCAGTGCACCTTCTACTAAGAAAGCTTATCTTTGCAAATGGACACCACCACAGTGACTAAATCAGTTTGGAAGTAAGAGCCTGCCATAACAAACCCACAGTAGAATTTATCTTCATCTGAATAATTAAAGACATTTAAAGTAAATTTTTGTTTAACCACTAGTTTGTTGATGCCTCAAATCCATTCATATCTCAGCAAAGGCAAAAACAGTTTTTTTTTTTTTGGTCCTCCACACCAACTGAATGACTCGTGCACTATTTCACCACCATTTTATACTGATATGTACTGGTGCTGCCACAGAGAGAGGTGTTTCTACCTTTTGCCTTCCCTCAGCCATGTTGTTCCTAGCATGGATTTGCTGGCATGGGGGCAAAGGCTGAAGTGGATGAAGAACTGAGCCACCATGTACTGAGACAATTAATAGCCTTTAGCTTGCACTATTCAGGTCAGTGCACAGAGCTTCGTCCTGGCACAAAACTTCAGGCAGAACATGGAACAGAATTAAGGCTGGTAGCAAATGAGACTACTGAGATCACTTTTTCATATAGGTAGCAGCAGCTATGCTAACTTACTGGCTTGTAAAATCACAGTATTTTAGGAGGTTTATCTCTCAGCTTGACATACTGCAGCAAAACATGAAGTAGAGTTTGGTTTTTAAAAACAGAAGTATAGGAATTAATGTTTGGAAAAAAAAAAATTGAGTTTGCCATTTGAAACCATTGATTTAAAAAAAATAAATAAAAACTTGGCAGGCCAGGCTTACACAGGCAATAACAATTGAAATAGCAGTAGTAGTAAAACTGAAAAGGTTCTTAAGAGTATTAATACTACTTTAACTTCTGTTTTATAAGCATGTATGATTTTATATGTGCACTGGTACTGGAAGAGACTACAAACCTCAAAAGCACAACAAAAAGGAGGGGAGGAATTGTTAGTATTTACAGATTTACTAAGTTAAATATGGTAACAGACATCACCTGAAGACAAAGCAAGGCAAACAGCTACACACAGGTGTCCTTTGATGACAGCAATTTGAATTAGTTTTCTGAAATAATTTTATTGGCTCTGAGAGAGCTAGGGGTATGACAATTCTCAGACCACAGAAGGCTGAGATTACTTATTTTTCTTACATCTAAATAGGAAATATGTTGGTAAGTAGAAATAAAATGATGGTACTGCTCAGATTCTTCAACAATTCCAAACATCTGCTCATCTAAATGCCAAACATCAAAGTAATATAACATACTAAGGAGATAAATGAGCAAGTCCACAGAGGACTTATAAATAAAAGAAAGGCTATTATTGTCATAGGAACACATGGAATGGATGTTAGGAACAAGTTCTTTACCATGAGGGTGGTAGAACACCGTAACAGCCTGCCCAGAGAGGAGCTGAGGACCCATCACTGGAGATATTCAAGGTGAGGCTTGACAGGGCTCTGGGCAACCCTGAAAATGCCCCTGCTGACTGCAGGGGTGTTGGATTAGGTGACCTTTGGAGGTCCCTTTCAACCCAGGCCATTCTATGATTCTATGAATTTTAAAAGGGGAAAAAAAAAAAAAAAGCCCAGCAATAACTATTAAAATCACTGCAGGAAAGGCTACTTCTTGCTTCCTCTGAACAATAAAGCCTATGCTCACACATCAGGAATGGCAGAGAGAAAATAAAGTCAAATTTAAAAGTGCAAAGCTACAGTATTCAACTTATGTCATTTCTAAAAGCATTCACGGTACTTTAAGCTTTGTACAACAAAAAAACCCCAGTGCTTCCCCTCTCCATATTAAATGGCAATGTACTCGAGTGCAAGGAAAGGGCAAATTCTAAATAACAGAGTATTATAACTCACTTAAGTATTATGTAACTCTAAGTATCAAACAGGGTGTTTTTCAGTGCTACGAGAGCAGCTCCTAAAGGGGTGAAAATACCATTTTAAGGGTTTCCTAAAATACAGAATGATGGAAGTTGCTTTGTTTTCACAGCAATATTCTTTCTATCAGAAGAAAAACACAGGAATGAGCATTACAGCGTGAGAAATAAAATTCAGCTGTCAAACTGAAATCCAGCCAAGCTGCCTTGTTAGAGCACTCTTCAGTTGGTTTGTTACTATGCCTAAAGGGTTCGAATATTTCCTCCATGGTTTCAAAGCTTGGAAATCCCCTTCTAACCCTGACAAGCAGGAAGGTTTTTCTCACTCATACCATACTGCCTGTGGTATCACTGTGTACCCTGGATTGCATACAATTTGTTTGTCCTTTGTTATACGCTTCTGAAGTTAACAAATAGTCCAGGAGCCACAGGCTTCTGTAGCTATAGCCTTCAGAGATAGAATCACAAACAGGAAGGTACTCTCAGGCATACTGACAAGCTGGCTGAGATATGCTCTATGTTGCCTGTTTATAGTCCTCAGTTAACAGCAGGCAATGTTGCCACAGGACTTGTTCCTGCCTGCCTGCATCAGAGGTCAGTCACAAGGGCCAATGCAAAACTCAACAATCCAGGCAGTGCACTTCTGAAACATCCTTCCTGTGCACACTGAAAATGTTCCTCCCTCCAAGCAGTTTGTGCTGCTATCCTTAGTGGAAAAATGCCCTCTTTGCAAGGCTGTCACTCTAAGTACAAGAATATAGAAAGCGACCATACCAAGATTTATTTTCAAACAAGCAAACAAGAAAACCTTGTGAATGCAGAAATATTTTGAATTCACAGTGCTTTCAGATTTAAACCACTATTTTGGAACCATTTTCACCTTAAGGCAAGCCACCTAACAGAATAATTAATGAGGAAAAGACTGAACTGCATACTCAAATACAGCGTAGCAGGCATTACAGAAAGACAGTGAAATAACATCAATGCATCATCAGATTCATAGAAAAACCACTATCCCCATTAAGAGGCAGACAAGCACTCACTTACAGATCAGCCTGTAACGCACATGTGGAAAAGTGTTACGCAAGTACCAGGCAGCTGAATCTACCTCCATGCTGCTTTTTGAGCTAAGCTGGTACAAATGTTTGAAGCAAATCTGAACAGGGAACTGATCTAAATGCAAAGACATCCACAGGAAAATAAAGTGTTTTGTCATCTGGGTTTGTGCCTTGCTTTGTGGCACAGTTGCAGGAGGCAAAGGGATGCAGGGATGAACAGCTGGCAGGGCGGCAAGGCTCATTATGCTAGTTTAAAAGTCATACTGTCATCAAATGCTGATGCTACCTATATTTGCAATCTGAAGAGAAACACCAACTCTTGAGAAGATCTAATAACAACCTTCCAGTACCTGAAGAGAGCCTACAAGAAGGATGGAGAGAGACTGTTTACAAAGCCCTGCAATGACAGGATAAAGGTCAATGGTTTCAGACTACAGAAGAGCAGATTCCAGTTGGGTGTTAGGAACAAGTTCTCTATCATGAGGGTGGTGGAACACTGGAATGGGTTGCATAGGGAGGTAGCTGAGGCCTCATCCCTGGAGATATTCAAGGCAAAGCTCAACAGGTCTCTGGGCAACCTGATCTAGTTGAAGATGCCCCTTCTTACTGCAGAGAGGGTTGGACTAGACCTTTTGAAGTCTCTTCCTGCCCAGCCCATTCAATGACCCTTCTGGAAAACTGAGTAACATGATATGTATTACTTCTGTTAATATATATTATATATATTAAAAAAAAAAAACAAACTATCCTGTGAATTATAAATCTGTGCACCAAGCATCTGTACACTGCAATATGGTTGAATTCATCACTAAAAATTGTGCAGCTTCCCTGGAATAAAATAATCTGGTAGAGTTTAATGTACACATCTTTTTCAAAAGAGTATCTCTATAAAATCTTTCCTTGTGTCAACATAAAAAAAAGATAAGCAAAATAGAACCAGATGACATCAGATTTTTAAAAAATCTGACACAAGACTTCATAACAACTTAGTAAAACACTGAACTAGCTAGAGCATTAAATAAAAAGGGAGAAAGGGTCATGCAACAAAATCAGCAACATCTTTTGAAGTTGTGTACTAATTCCATATATCTGAAATATTTTACTGAACACAAAAACAAATTAAATTTGGCATCAGAAAGTTGAAACAATACATAACAGGTTTAGACACTTATTGGGAGAAAGGAACATTCTAGTGTTGGAGGATGGCCTAATTTTGCTGCATAACCATTTGGTGGCAAAGGAGACCAAGTGACCGTAGCAAAATCACAGCTCATTATTTGCTGTATGAATTGAGACAATAAGGACTATAGACCACCCCAGAAGATCTGACCCACCCCCAGGAAATATTCTCTAACACTGAGGTAATTATGGGAGAGAAATATATGCTGAATTTATAATGTTTTCATCTAGATCTATGTCTTGATGCTAAGGAAGCAGCTAAGTCTTTTATCCTTCTGCCAAAATACTCTCTGTTCTTCTGTTTGCTTCCATTATCAGAAGCCTCTGGGGTGAAAGAAAATGCAAGAGAAATCTTAGAAAAATTCCAACTGCCTTTGTCTCTCAACACCCATTTCCCATTTGGTCTCCCCTCTTCCCCTTGTTTTCCTTCCTCCCAGACGTTCCCTTCCCTCTAGCAGAGCATATCATACAAAGAGGGTAACATCTACCCTGAATTAAACAGAGAAAGGAGGTGAGAGAGTAAGGCCGCAGCTTGGGCTGCAACGCTTTCAGACTCTGAGCACTTTGTCACTGCAGTTGTCTCAACAGCTGACACAAACCATTACCTGTCTTTATTCTATGCTTACTGGACGACTGAGTAGTGGATCAAGCTCTGAGGCTAGTGTTCTCTCTAAACCCCAAGCTGAGTCTAGTTTTAGCCAAAACACTGCAACCGAAACAAGCCCACAGCGAATCCTGAGCCCCACTCAGACCCTTCTGTCCTTGAGGCCCAGCAGCAAAACTGGCTCTTAAGGCAGTTTTGGATTGTGCCCTACTGAACACTAACCCTATCCTGACTGAATGCAGTGGTGCAGAACTGAAAACAACTCACCTCTTTCTGCAAATGTACGTAATTCTAGTTGCAATGCTAACCCTATCCTTATCTACAAGCTAATGATGATGTCCTTCCCATAATGAACAATTAGCCACAAGGCAGCAATGGATTTAGTCATCAATCTGCTAGTCTACAAAACAGACTATGCTCAGCACTAGCCAACCTACATGGAGACAAAGAGCTACCAGCAAACTTTTTGATCAGTAATGTTGCAGACTAGGTTACCACTTCTGTCCTTATCTGTTCACCTATAATTTAATGCTTTGGCCTAGCCATGGTCCAATTAAGTGAGTTATTCAGGTATTTTAATTCTCAAATGCCAAGTCTGTGTCTTAGCCACAGTCCATCACCCACATGTACCCAAGAAGTCTACAGTACACCCTTCATTTCTACCAACATTAGCTTTTACTCAATCATAATGAACTTGTAAGACTTTAACAACTCAAGTTCTCCAGCACCTGCTGTTCAAAATACTAATCCCCAATACTGCTGCCAGGACTTTCTAGATTCAGCAAGAACAGGTTCTTCCATCCTTACCACCCTGAAGCTCCAGCCTGCCTACAAGTCAGTACCTTTTTCCCATCCAAAAATTAGTCATAACTTGATCATCTAAGCCAACTCATCCAAAAATCCGTTCTAAATTGCTCAGCTAAGATAGCCTTCACATTCATCCAGCTCTTGGCCCTCATAGCAGAAAGAAAGAAGACGAAAACAATTAGCAAACTGAAAAATCTGCATTATCTTGAAGCCTAGGCTTAGCCCTAATCCTAACCTGAACTACAGCCCTGTATCCATCTCCAGAACTAACAGAAGCTTTCAACTCAGGCTGGCATCAGCAGGATTTTCAACCTGCCAGCACAGTTCTTGCAGAACCTAACTGAATTCACTAGCAAAGTGACCCACCCTGCCACAGATGTGACAAGAGGGCATTCGGTCATTCCCACCTGCAAACAAACCACAGGAACTGCCCAGAGCAGCTCCCAGCAGCAAGGGAATTAGCACCATTCAGCAGCATGCCAAATGTTTTGCACTCCTCTTGTAGAGAACAAACACTTAACTGGGAATCTGATCCCTTTGCTGCTGTGTGGCACATATGTGGGTAGAAAGGAGGCACATGAACAACCAGGAGAAATTCCACCCAGCCTTCTTCCTTCCTTGTTTTCTCCTTTCAGAAAGTTCTTCACTCCCTGGCAGTGACAAGGATAACGTATAAAGAAGAGGAGGTAAACAGTACACACAGCCTGAGCTGTGGCACTACCTGGGCATGCAGCATCAGCTGTTTGCTGGGAAGGGGATTTCTCCTCTTCCGCCCCTCATCATCTCAGGAGATACAGCAGGCCCAACTGAATTAACCAGCATTTTCTTTTTGCCTGAACTCAAAGAAGCCATGACATCCAGGTGGAAAATGGACAGCCATAATAACCCAAGCATCTCAGGGCAGGTAAGGCTACCTCATCCTGTAAACAGCTCAAGTGCAGGCAAGTTAAAAGATTTTGACTGTAAGCTAAGAGTCAGCAAGGCAAGTAAAAGAATGAGATCACACTGGAAGTTGAGAGTAGGGGTTAGAAATTGGAGTAGGGGTTTTGGAAATAATTAATTACTCCATTCAGAACATAACTGCCAAATACTACACAGAGCTTTGGGACAAATCATGGACTTGAGAAACATGCACATGAGAAGGAAAATCAAAGCATTATAGAAAAAGTATCAGTCTAAGAGAGCTTTATTTTCAAGGCTCCTTGGAAACAGTACAACCTCAATCAGCTGCAAAAATAACACTGAGCTGAATTGGTCACTTCCTCTTTCTCCTCCAGTCCCAAATTCTAGAAGAGTAAGTAAAACCCCTTTAAACAGCCTAGATTGAGCATGCCCACAAGCCCATCTCTTCCTGCCGCCTTGACAGCACACGTATATCTCCCATTTGCTTCCTTTCCCCTGCACAACAGGCTTATTAGGGACATAGAGTAGCCACAAAGGGAATGAAATTACTGCATTTCCATATTTCAGAGAAACATCTGGGAGCAGCTGCAAGATGAAAGTCATCACAGCAAAAGCTGATTCTGCCTCTTAATACAGCTGTGGTATTGTCTCAGGCTCAATAGCATAGTTCCCAATCAAATGCAGCCAGAGTACACAGGTACCCAAATGAAATCACAAAAACACAGAATACATCCAGTTGGAAGAGACCTCAAGGATTATCCAGTCCAACCCTTGATCCAGCACTGAAGGGTCAACACTAAACCATGTCTCTAAGTACCAGGTCCATATGCTGCTTAAACACATTCAGGGACTCCATCACTGCCATGGGCAGACATTCCAACGTCTGAGAACCCTTTCAGTGAAGTATAACCTAGCATCCATCCTGAACCTACCTTGGTTCAGCTTGTAACCATCTCCTCTAGTTCTGTCACTTGCTACAAAGAAGAGGCTGACCCCTCCTTGCTCCAGCCTTCCTTCAGGTAGTTGTAAAAAGCGATGAGGTCTCCCCTCAGCCTCCTACTCTCCAGACTCAACAACCCCAGCTCCCTCAGATGCTCCTTGTAGGTCATGTGCTCCAGGTCCTTCACCAGCCTTTTTGCCCTTCTCTGAAACACTCTCCGGAACCTCACTGTCCCTCTTGAAGTGAGGTGCCCAGAACTGAACACAATATTGCAGGTGTGCCCTCACCAGTGCTGAATATAGGGGAACGATCACCTCCCTGTCCCTGCTAAACAGTGTTTCCAGTACAAGCCAAGATGCCATTGGTTTTCTTGGACACCTTGGCACACTGCTGACTCATACTTAAATTATCACTGGTACAAAAAGAGACAGTCCTGTTACAACAGTTTACTTTCTACAGCAGCCTGCAGGTTTGCAGCTCACTGTATTAGATCACCACATGATGATCATCCTAACAGACCTCTCAGTAGCTGTGCATAAAGACCTGAATCAATGTTCAAGAGGTGTTTCCTTATCAGATAGTCAGATATATAGTTCATGCATCACAGCACAACAGACTGTTACTGGGAGATCCTCAACAACCTGTTCCCCTGAATGATCACTTCACTGCAAGAGACACAGATACACTGGAGAAAACTAGTTAAGAAAAAAGAAGGAATCGAAAGTTAAAATATTTTCTATTTGAATTGTGGCTTCTACAAAAAAAAAAGGTGGCTGACTGGAAAAGGGAAACCCCCCTCTCAGATATAGTTGCTTGCATCATATTTTCAGTCTCTTCAACTAGTTTCCCCTCTGGAAAACCCTGGCTGCAGAAGTCACACAGTCTGGCAAACCTAAAATAGGCAGCATATTTCCCTCACAGCAGAGAGGCAGCTAATATGTCCCAAATTTATTTCTGGAAACCTCTGGCACATTACAACTGTTTTGCCTCAGCTCCTACATCCAAGCTCAAAAATCACTGAGGGAGCAGGCTTTGAGCTGTACAACCAACAGTAAACACACCAAGTTCATTCCCATTCACCCTTCCAGTGACTGCTTGCTAATACAGAACTGGATCAAGGTCAACCAGGAACTAGCACGTGGGTGGCCCCAGAATGGCAAATGATGGAATTTCAGCTATCACAGGGACCTACAAAAATCTACTGACATAAAAACTTACACTTGTGTATCGAGTCTTCGTTTTGCTAGACTGCACTCAACCAATCAGGTTCTCAAACCAGGTACTAGCACTAGCATCCTCTAGTGCTCACCTTGGGTATCAGTGTCCTGCTACCTAGAGCTTCTTTCCTAAATCTGCCTGCTTTCAACTGGTACTGCTAATGCAGGCCAATGTAATTGACAAATTTGAGATTTCAAAGGCAGCAGTCACCACAAGGAATAAAAAGGAAACTTCACAGGCTAGACAGCTAGCCTGTTTTTGTTAGTGCTGCTTTATTTAATAAACCAATCTCAAACATAATTTTCACAAAGAGAACAGTTAGTACTAGCTGTATGCTGTGCAGTAAAATATATCTTTTTCTTTAACTTATAATACTATACAATACCAGTACCCATTAAATACTTAAAATTATTGCTATCTGTTAACAGGTAATTTTATTCCCCTGTACAATTCAGTTAGATGATATAAAACCAGGGGTGCTGTGGAGGGCTCATCACATAATCACAGAAGGTTAGGGGTTGGAAGGGACCTTGAAAGATCAAGTCCAACCCTCCTGCCAGAGCAAGATCCCCTAGAGTAAGCCACACAGAAATGTGTCCACATGGGTTCTGAATGTCTCCAGAGAAGGAGATTCCACAACACAACCTCCTTGGGCAGCCTGTTCCAGTGCTCCGCCACCCTCACAGTGAAAAAGCTTTTCCTTATGTTCACATGGAACCTCCTATGATCCAGCTTGCACCCATTGCCCCTTATCCTATCATTGCATATCACTGAGCAGAATCTGGCTCCATCCTCCTGACGCTCACCCTTCACATATTTATAAACATTAAGGAGGTCAGCTCTCCATCTCCTCTTCTCCAAGCTAAAGACCCTTAGCTCCCTCAGCCTTTCCTCATAGGGGAGATGGTCCATTATCTTCATCATCTTTGTGGCTCTACACCGGACTCTTTCAAGCAGTACCTTGAGGTCTTTCTTGTACTGAAGGGCCCAGAACTGGACACAATATTCCAGATGCAGCCTCACCAGGACACAGTAGAGGGTGAGAACCTCTCAACCTACTAACCACAACCCCTTCTAACACACCCCAGGATGCCAGCAGCTTTATTATGGACTCTTGATGAGGCTCCAAGTAACCTGATCTAGTTGGGGATGTCCCTGCTTACTGCAGAAGGGTTGAACTGTATGATCTCTAGAGGTCCCTTCCAACCAGTGCGTTCTACGATTCCAAAAGTTCTGAACTGAGAGGAAAACCTTTGTGCACATTAGATGTCTGAAGAAGAGGCTGCATGTAGTGCAAGCACTGTGAAACCATAAAGTTGCTGTAACTGTTACGCATGCACAACGTCTGTGTCTGCAGAAAGCCTGAAGAACTAAAGCTGGTGTCCTCTCCTGTGTTTTCAGCAGCGGCGCAGAGTTGCGGTGCCAGCGGCAAGGACACGAACGCTTCCCAAGGCAAAGCAAAGCCCTGTAACGTGCCGTGGGCTCCATCTAGCGGAGCTCAGCTGCACTCCGTGCTGCCGCTGAGCCACCCATCCCCACGCAGAGCCAGGAAGAAACATCACCACATTACAGTGGCTGCCGATCATGCCCTCTAAGATGCTTACAACGACCTTTGAAACTATGTGATCTTTAAAACTGAGGGGTAGCTGATTGACTGTCAAAGTCGACGGAACAAAATATCTGTTTCTTACTGGTTCTAGCAAAGAGCTGCAAAATCAAAACACCAAACATTCAGCACATAAATGTGAACTTCAGATATGATACTAAACTTAAGAAACACCACGACTTCAAAATACTACACGTCCTACATTGTTTGAGTTACTGGGGTTCATTCCGTGTTTAAAATTGAGGGTTTGAGGGAATAAAAATATTTCCGTACCTTTCAAATTCTGTCACGTACCCCAAAAAAATGACAGCTGACTGAAAATGTAAGAATAAAAACTGCACAAACTGAAAAAAGACATATAGGACACTTCAGTATCTAACAGCCTGTTAATATTTAAAGCAGAGAAAAAGAAGATTTGGGATGAACATCAATAACATATTACCCTCTTAGCCAACGAACCTGACAGCCTGCAAGACCTACCTGTGGGCTTGTCTTTCTAAAAGTGTCAGTCCCATGTATCACATCCCTTATGATTCTTTCTCTGAGATTATTATATTCCTCCTCAGTGAGACTGCTGTCCTCCAGCTGATGGTTGCAAACTGGGCACTTTCCACTGTAAAAATAGTGAAACAAGAAAATGTATAAATAAAGATTTTTAAACAAGAAGTATCCTAAATTTTACTAACTTACTGAAAGGTAAAGGAGGGGGGTAGGTAACAAATCAGCTGTATGTTTGGAAAAGCAAATAATGAAAAATATTTCTTCTGGGTATTTTAACTCAAGCTTTAAGGCATCAGTTATGCTGACTGCAGAGATGAATCTACTAACAATCACCACATAAGTCTCACAGATACCTTAGAGGCTTTTCCCTTTATGGAAAATAACAACCTCAGCAAAATGAAAAAAACCCTGAAACCACCACCACAAAAACAACCAAACCATGAAAATCAACCAACGAAAAAACCCACCAAAACCAACCAACCAAAACCCCAATAGACTTTCTTTTTTTGCTTTCTTAAATCCTAAAGCTCTTTTCTGTCAGTAGCTATTTAAACACAACAAAAACTCTTATACTGTTTTTCTTTCCTTGAAACCATTTTGACTTTAATCAGATAGTTGTCTAAGTTGGCTACCTCAAATTTGTCCATTTCAAAATTGAAAACGTTCATACAGTTATCACAAAGTAACTACCACACATCACTTTGTCACCACTCCGTTCACAGATTCTTAATCAATGATAAAATCTGAAGTGATCTAAATTTAGCTCTCAAAGTCTGTCACAGAGCTTACAGACAATATCAAGCTACCTCTCAACCAAGACATTCAACTTTAGAATTTTAAAACTCTGAAGGCTGAAAAAGGTCGTCCTTACATATGTACAAACTAACTGGAGTGTGTGCAAACAGTAACTTTTTTCAAGAGGACATCTGTTTACACACCAAAGCTGCTCTGTTACATATTGTGTTCAACAAAAATATTATAAAGCCAACCAAATAATTAAATCTTTAATTCCTAAACAGCAAATAAAACACCCAGTAAAATGGCAGCTCCTTTTTTAACTCTGCATTTTTCTGTCTTGGCTCTGCTTAGCATAACTCCTTTCCGAATATGCATGTAGGGTCTTGTTTAATACACAAGAATGAGTTGGAAAGAGGAGTTTGGGAACTTACACGTACACAATATCTATTGATATTCTTAAGGATTAAAATATTCTCATACAAAATGCAAGGATTATTCTGGGTTTACGGAAGAAGAGAGAATAATCAAGACAGCACCTCATTGCATTTACCTGTCTTTAATATTCGTCTGGTGTCCTCTCCAGTTCTCTCCTGGTATACTAGAATGTAGAGAAGGAAAGATTAAAACATAATAAAAACATTGGGTTCTTATTTAACATACCTGAATTACAGATAAGGACTAACTCTTTTTTGGTCAATATTTAGATATAAAAAACTAATCAATCATCAAATAAATCATACAAAGATTCAGACATAATTTAGTAAGACCTGAAAATATTATATAAATAACCAGCATTTGACAACGGGCAGAGAATTAACACCATAAACCTCCTCAGTTTATGTTGCAATATTCTGGAACAAGTAATGAGGCTCCAGTGGCAATTTTTAAGTTGCTGCCTTACACATTCAGAAATTAAATGGGAAAAGAGAATTAAAGATTTCTGTGCAGATGTCATCCTGAGAAACCAAGAAACATGTTCATAACAAAATGCTGCCTAAGCCTTTTAACTCCACATCATCATCCTCATCACAACCAGTACCAAAGCCACTATCAGGTTGGTGTAAATATTCCTTTTTGCCCACAATACGCAAAACAGAATAGGTTACCCGTTGCAACTTGCAACTGCAGACACCTCTCCCTTTGCCACCATGTTGACTATTGCACTCTGTACAATCATGCATGCTGTGGGCTTTGGAATAACCACCCTACTTTTGCCCTCTTCTCCAATTTCTAATGCTGATATTTAGCAGCTCTTTCATTTTCTTACAAAGACAACAGAAGATATTGTGAACCCTTGTTGCACAATCACATCTCTCTATTGGATTTGGCTTTACCCACTACTAAAAATCAGTGCAGGTCCGCTCTGCAGGGGAAATTTTTTTTTTTAAGCTAACATCTATTGATACACACTGAATACCTCACTTCTGTGTTTACTTACTGGTTTCTTTTGTCAGCAGAATTTACCTCCCATGCTGCATCGTTTTGGAAGACTAACGGTGCTAGTAATTATCAGACTCCATTTCTCTTTGGGAACTCCATGTAAATCGCATATTTATTTTCAGCCACCAGTAGCAAATGGGACAGGCAGGTAAAAACTGCCTTGGGTAAGTTCACAAATGAAATGCCAGAACAGACAACTGATCATCTTGCTTCATCCCTGTGTTAACAACTTTGTGTCTTCTTCATACTTGAAACACTACTGCCTTGACCAAAACACTTAATATTGATTCTAAAATAGGAGTCTACCACAGTGTTTCACAAATTGCTCTAACAGTCAAGCACACTATTAAAGATACAATCACAAGTTTGCCTAGCTTCAGCTTGCAGCACTGGTTTGCCAATACATAAAGCCAACACATAGTTGTTCAACATACTCACTGCAGTTTCCTTACCAGGGACTTATTACATTGAGTTTCCTGCACATGCAGCGCACACATACAGGTTAAGTTGTTCTCTGCTCACTAGGAAGACAGCACCCCACAACAGATTTTCACCCATTAAACCAGTTTATCCCAGCCAAAGCCTACTCTGCCTGCTCCCTTGCCATTCCCACGAAAGAAAATAACTAGAGCACAGCAGTACAAAACACTCTAGTAAAAACAGTCCATTCCCACAGCTATGTTTTACATCCAACTTGTGAAACGGCTGCGTAGCTCATACAAACCAAAGCCATTAGTTAACAGAAGCCATAAATGGGCTGACATGTACAGCATGAGAAACAAGCAGCGGGCTCAAGTGAAGGAAATTGCGTACGCAGCCTAACTACCTCTAATTTGTAGAGTCTGACCATCACTACTCATGAAAACTGCAACCTGCTAAATGTTGCACCAAGAGCCTCCTATTAAGAATATTCATTCCCTAATATTCTATACAAAGTCAACATTTAACCTTCTCTTAACCTAAGCTAAATTTGCTGCATCTTTTCTTTAAAGAGAGAAATTATCTCATTTTCAAATAACTTGCTTCTTCACTTCTACATTCCAATATATTATAGGAAAACCCCTCATACCTGTCAATATTCCTCATGTACCAACCTCAGAAAGAGATTAAGTCGGACATTTCAGAAAGCCATGACCCATCATGATTTCCTACTTTTTGTAAAAATGAATAATATTTAACAGATTTTTTTTTGCCAAGAAAAGGTGAAATCAGTAAGAATGTTATACTTCTACACTAATTTGGAGCAAAAATAAAATACAACTTTTCATGATAACATGTCTCTCATGGAGAAGCAACAACCAAAATGAGATGTTTAAGGATCTTATTAGACTTGATCTGTGAAATAATGTAAATCTCGTTCTCACAAACTGGAGCTTGCTTACTGAAAGATTATTTACCTTTCAAACCATAGCTTTATACTCTGCATAAATGTTTTGTGAGGGTATATCTGGTTGTCTCTCAAATAAAAGAGGATACCAAACAGCTCTTTTTGTAACTCTGCACCTTTCATACCCCTGCTGAAGTCAAAAAAGGCCTGCATGACATCCAAGGTTGGGGCCAAATTCTTATCCAACATTTCATGGTAGAGTTCAAATGCGAGGTTCATTTCTTGGTGACGGCTGGCTGCCTTGATACACAATTCATAGCTTGTCCTTGATGGAATCATAATCTTTTTGATTTCTTCCAAAAGAGTCAAGGCCATTCTCCATTGATCTGAATTACTCAGCCCCCTGATAAGAAGGTTGTAAGCCCCACTTTCTAAAATCTTAAATCTGATTTTCATGATATCATACACATCAAGGATTTCTGAAGTCTTCCCCTGCTGGACACACAATGCCAGGTATTTGATCAACAAACTATATGCAATGTCACCATGGCTCTTTGCCACATGGGTCAGCAAGGACTTGGCCACATCAACAGGGCTGTTGCACTTGACCATGCTGTTAAGCATCACCTCTTCAAATATCTCAGGTGATGAAAAGCTTTCCCTCAGACTGTTCCATTCCTCAGACTGCAAAGGTTTTTCTGGAGGCTGTATGCTGGTAAACCTATGCCTTTTCAGAATGTGACTCACTAACTGCTTCTTTGGAGATGTAACAGAAGAAAAGTGGAGTTTCCCTTCAGATATTTCCTTAGTCTCCTCATCACATCTCTTTTGTTCTTCAGAATCAATTTCAGACCTTTTCTTGTTAGGAAAGTCATTGGTTCCTTTAGGATCCACTGGTAATGCAGTGCTGGACGATGTCATAGAACTGATCTTTTCCCTATTGGGGATGCTGAAAGAGACAGCAAACAATTGTTGACATCTTGAAATAGGCCACAATATCCGACATTTCCATAGTAATGCCTGAAAACCCTGCTGACTAGTTTGAGAAAAGAGTGCCATCATAGGAAGAAATTATTAGCTCAACGTCTCTACCAAAGTTATAAAATGGAAAATAAAGTTTGCATAGGGGTGTTTATTATAAAAGTCCAAGGGCTGTCAAACTGTATACAGTTGGTTCAGTTCTGTTTCAAAATGCTTGTTCTATGAGTCCTTTCTCTTACGAAAGCAAAGAAAGAATGTTTTTTTCATGAAAATCAATCTTTCAGACTGTGAGAACATCCATCTGAAATGAAGGAATCTTTCTAGTGAAGATGCTTTTCAGGTTTGCAGCTTGTCATTCTTGTTTGTTGATTGCAGTAGAGTACTGAGTATGTTGTACACAGACAGGCAACTCTGATACAGCTATGTGCCTTCATCCAAGACAAGTCAAAAGATTTCCTAAAAATAAAAATAACACCGAAACATCACAACCTGCTCCATGTTTCCCTGACACATTTACATTCACATGCTAGGAAACACAAAGTTCAAGGTATCTCAACAATTTCAGGGGAGGAAGCCAGTCCTGATCCCTTAGGGAATCTCAACACGAGTTTCCTACCTTGGTTATCTCATACCTCTTAACTTGCGGCAAATTTCTGCCTTACTGTTTTATTCGTTTCCCCAATTACAAATCCTTAGTAACACTGCTGACAAAAACGCAGAGCAACACCAATAGCAGGAATTATAATAAAATCTAACGTAAAGTCTATTAGTTTAGAAACGCAAATGGCAGGAGTTTCACCGGCAGCCGGGCAGGTAGCGGGCGCAGTTCCCCGTAGGCCTCCACATCCCTCGCCTGCGGCCCGCCCCGGCCGCGTCTCCCTACACTACAACTCCCAGCGTGCGTAGCAGCCCTACCCTCAAAAGTAACCCTCCCAAGAAACTGGCAAAGTTTCTCTCTCTCTCTCTCTGTTCCCTCTTTACCTCGCCAGAGCGTAACGCAGCGCAATTTCGGTGCAAGCTACGCCTTTACGCCTCCGGGATGAGCCTACCTCGCTGCACGTGCGGCGGCCAAAGACGCCGTGACGCTGCGAGACGCCCGCAGGGAAGCGCTGAAAGCAGAGACGAACACACGGCGGCAACCCAAGCGCTCACCCCGCGCTAAGCCCGGAAGCCTCTAGGCCTCGAACCAATCGCGTCTTACTGCGAATGTCCGCAGGTCACGGCACGCGCGCGCGCGCGCGCGCGCTGCCAAGGCGGTTGCGATCTCTCCGCCATTTTCGTTGAGGGCAGAGCGCTCCCGCGCTTAGCCACGGTTGGGCAGGACGCTGCGCGCGGCGGCTGCTGCGGCGGTCACGTTCCGCCGGGCGCGCGGAACGTCCGGTGCCGGGGCATGGACTGGAAGCGGAGCCTGCGGGGCCGCCTGGCCGCCCGCCGCGCCCGTGAGTGCTCCGGGGGCGGCCGGCAGCGGCCCTCGCCGCAGACTGCTAGGGCCAGCCTAGCGAGGGGGAGGGAGGCGAGGTGGGTCCTGTCGTGGGTGAGCGCGGCCACTAGTGCCCGCAGTAGCCAGGGGGGGCGGGATCTGGCCTGTCGGGGTGGTGGAAAAGTGTTGGCGTTTCTGCTGTTGCTTTAGTTCCACATGTGTAGGCTGCCGCGGCGACCACACATCTTGGAGAAACAAGCACCTTCCTTTTAGGGGTTAGTGACAGCAGGGGCGGGCCCGGCAGGAGAACAGGTCTTAAGGGGAGCGGCTGAGGGACCTGGGCTTGTTCTGTCTGGGTAAGAGGAGGCTAAGGGGAGACCTTATGCTCTTTACAACTAGCTGAAAGGAGATTGTAGTGTGGTCGAGGTCAGTCTCTTCTGCCTAGTAGGAAGTGATGAGCTGAGAGGAAATGGCCTCAAGTTGCATCAGGGGACAGGGAACGTTTAGATTGGTTATGAGAGGAAAGTTACTCACGGAAGGTCTCCTCAGGGGGTGTTTTTTAAACAACACAGTCTTTACACCTAAAGCTGAACTCTCCTACGTACTCCAGACCCTGGATGAAGGAGAGGAAGGCTAGAGGAGGGAATGCTCTCCACTGGTCAGTGCAGACAGGGTTAGGGATCAGTTACACAAATTAAACACAAGTCCATGGGCCCTGATGAGATGCCCCCAAGGGTGCTAAGAGAACTGGCTGATGTTACTGCTCTACTGCTCTCCATCATTTTTGATAAATCATGGCAGACAGGAGAGGCGTCTGAGGACTGGAGGAGAGCCAATGTCACTCCAGTCTTCAGAAAGGGTAAGAAAGAGGTTCAGGGAACTGTTGACCAGTCAGCCTCACCTCCATCTCTGGAAAAATGATGGAGTGGCTCCTTCTGGAGGGCATCTCAAGGCACTTGGAAGAGAGGAAGGTTATCAGGAGCAGTCAGCATGGATTACCAAGGGGAGGTTGTGCTTGACTAACCTGATAGCATTTTATGATGACATAACTAAATGGGTAGATTCAGAGACCAGTGGACGTAGTCTACCTTGATCTTAGCAAGGCCTTTGACACCATCTCCCATGAGATTCTAGTGAGTAAGCTCAGGAAGTGTGGGATGGGAGATCAGGCAGTGAGGTGGCTTAGGAACTGGTTACAAGACAGAGTTCAAAGAGTGGTGATCAATGATGCTAGGCCCAGCTGGAGAGCTGTAACCAGTGGAGTCTCCCAGGGATCAGTGCCGGGTCCAGTCCTGTTCAGCATCCTCATTATTGACATTGATGAGGACACAGAGTCTGCTCAGCAAGCTTGCTGATGACACCAAACTGGGAGGCTTGGCTGATACAGCTGAAGGCTGTGTGGCCATCCAGCAAGACCTAGACACAGACTGGAGAGCTGGGCACAGAGGAACCAAATGAGGTTCAACAAGGACAAATGCACCTGGGGAGGAATAATAAAGTCCACCAGTACAGGCTGGGAGGTGATCTGCTGGAGAGCAGCCCTGTGGAGGGGGACCTGGGAGTGCTGGTGGAGAACAAGTTATCCATGGACAGCAATGTGCCCTTGTGGCCAAGAAGGCCAATGGGATGCTGGGGTGGATTAAGAAGAGTGTGTCCAGCAGATCGAGGGAGGTTCTCCTCCTCCTCTACTCTGCCCTGCTGAGACCTCATCTTGAGTACTGTGTTCAGTTTTGGGCTCCCCAGTTTAAGAGGGACAGGGATCTGCTGGGGAGGGTCCAGCAGAGGGCTACAAGGATATTTAGGGGACTGGAGGGCATGCTTTATGAGGAGAGACTGAGGGACCTGGGGCTTTTTTGTCTGGAGAAGAGAAGACTTAGAGAGGATTTGATAAATATCTATAAATATCTGAGGGCTGGTCAGGAGGGGGGGATAGGCTCTTCTCACTTGCTCCCTGTGATAGGACGAGGAGCAATGGGTGTAAGTTGCAGCAAAAGAGGTTCCACCTCAACACAAGAGGGAACTTCACTGTAAGGGTCACAGAGCACTGGAACAGGCTCTGTGGTTGTGGAGTCTCCTCTGGAGCCATTCAAGGCCACTCTGGATGTGTTCCTCTGTGATCTGTGATAAATTGTATGGTCCTGCCCTGGCAGGAGGGTTGGACTTGATGATCTTGGGTCCCTTCCGACCCCTAATGTCCTGTGATCCTGTGATGTGGTGCTAAGGGGCATGGTTTAGTACCAGACACGGTAGAGTTAGTGCTTGGACTCAATCTTTAAGGTATTTTCCAACTGAAAGGATTCTGAATCTGTGAATGCCAAGGAGCCATGTGGGCATTGGTGCAGTGGAGGCAGGTTTGTCTGTAGCACATGCCCCTGTGACAGCCTTAGCTGGGAGCTTTAGTCAGAGGAGATCTCAGAGCTTGTGCAAGTGTATAATCTTAGAGCCATGGAATGGTTTGTGTTGAAGGGGACCTTAAAGATCATCTAGTTCTAGCTGCCCTGTCATAGGCAGGGATGTGGATTGCTCAAGGCCCCATCCAGCCTGGCCTTAGAACACTTCCAGTCAGTACTCTGGTACTCACTGAATATCCTTAATGTTACAGAGTGAAAGGTGATTTTATGTGGCTGCTTGCAGTAATTAGCATTTTAAACACTTGTGAAAGAAGAATGCTGCAGCTTTGTCAGTCATAACCATGTGTCTGTTACATTGTATACCCTACAGATATCAGGGGTGTGCAGTTGCTGAAAGAGGTTGTTTTAAATACTCAGAATACATGTGACATACTCAATGCATCTATAATATCATTTACATAACAAGTTTGTGCTCCATTTCCTCCCATAATATTTGTGTTTCTAAACTGCATATCTGTATAAGTCTCAGCATTAATGTTTTTTTTTTTCAAGACCCTTGCTACATTAAAACCCTTTTTGAAGTACACATTAAATTTCTGTGTTAATCAGCCAAAAAAAGCGAACAAGAGCTGAAAGATGAAGAAATGGAATTGTTCACGAAATATTACATGGAATGGAAAGGAGGAAGGAAAAGTGGCAATACATCATACACAAACATACCACGATTTTACTACAGGGTAAGTCAGGTATTCAGATAAACTTCAACAACAGGCTGTTCTGTGTTACAAAGAAAGTTCATCTTAGTCAGAGGGACACTTCAGCTTCACGAGCTTAAGTGGATGGAGTGATGTGGATTGCTAAGCATTGTGCAGCTGTGGATTGCAGCAGTTGTAAATAATTAGTAAACATCTTGAAATAGTTTGTTAATCAGGCAGTAGACTTGGTTGTTGTGGGTTTAAGAAATGTGTAACAGGTTTACTACAGGTTTAGGAAAACCTGTTGTAACTAAGATTTGACATACCAGTGGTATAAATATATAACTTCTGTTTCTGTTTAGATATGCTAGGATGCTGATTCATGAGAAATAGTCTTGCAGGCATAAGATAGAGGTCTGTTGCCTGCATCATCCAGCAGTAATGGTTGATCAGGCAACTGAAGTGTGAGATGAATCAGATTGGGAGGGGGGAATATGGGAGCACAAGTCTGACATTTTGGTATTGCTGCCACTTGTCACATTGACCACTCAGCTGCTGTCTAATGGTGCATGGTCCCATATTTCTCAGAATCATGGTTTTCTGTCAATTAAGTTCTCAAAATGCCTCTGTTTTAGTTGATGAATACATGTGCAATCATCCAGGTTCTGGTAGTGCTGTACAGTTGGGCATGTAAACATTGGCAGAACTTTCATACTAAGTATTCCGTCT
The DNA here is from genome assembly GCA_013396835.1 of Psilopogon haemacephalus. NCBI lineage: Eukaryota > Metazoa > Chordata > Aves > Piciformes > Megalaimidae > Psilopogon > Psilopogon haemacephalus. The sequence goes on from VWZI01012601.1 coordinate 89,154, forward strand.
GTTTTGTTGGTCAAAACTCTTGAGACATCTACCACAAAATACGAAGTGCCACTCTCTCCTGAGTAAAATCAGAGTGGCAAATGTATTTTATGTGTGACCTCTTCTATCTTGGAACTGTGGATGCACTTACTGGACTGGATACATTATCAGGCAGGTGGTAGATCTCCATCTCTTGTGTTAAAAATGTCCTGATTTAAGTATATCAATACTGAAACAGTTTGAGACAGTATGGAAGTGACACCCCAGTAGAAGAAGCAGATTCCATACAGCATTCTGGTAAATATTGTTACTTTCTGACAAATAAACAGCTGCATCATAGCGTGCACATCAGGACTACCTTGGAGGACTCAATAGATGTGTAGCTTTTGAATTATACCACTGTACAAAGATTAAAATATCACAATGTTTTTTAGCTGCCAGCTGAAGATGAAGTATTGCTTCAGAAATTAAGAGAAGAATCTAGAGCAGTCTTTCTGCAAAGAAAAAGTAGAGAGCTGTTGGATAATGAAGAGCTGCAGGTAAGAAAGTATTTTCTGTATGCCTCCTGATGGCTTCTGAGAAGGCTTCTTCTGTCTGCTGAGTTTGTCTCCTGTCTGTCCACAGAACATTGTGGCAAGGTGCTTGGTATTTGGGCACATTGACTGGTTGTGAATTACTAGCTAAAGGTGCAGTGCTGCATAGCCTTGAGCTGAAAATGTTGGTGTAGAGCTTCCTCATTGTCATGTCTGTGTTAAACCTGGTTATGATGTCTGGGTTAAATCAGTGGCTTCTGGTTTTCCCACGTTTTAACAATTTCCCTGGATGGTCCAGAAGAAGAAACAGGTCCTGTTTGCATATCACTGAGAGACTCCAAAGAAGGCTGAGATTACTGCAGTGCAAAGACAAGAGGGATGTGGAAATCCTAAATGACTGAGGGTGTGTGTTTAACACTAGTTTAGAGCAGTATGAACATCTCTTGCTTGCATTTCTGGCTGCATGGATGATGCAAACTGGTTAACTGGGATAACCATTTCTCAGATATTCTGTCTTAAGCACATTGGCCTCTCTAAAAGAGATACCTTCTTAACCAGATATAAATGTCTTTTAAGAATCTGTGGTTTCTACTGGACAAACATCAGACATTACCAATGATTGGGGAGGAAGCAATGATCAACTATGAGAACTTCTTGAAAGTTGGTGAAAAAGCTGGACATAAATGCAAGTAAGGCTTTCTTCTCTTGAATATGCTTATTTTGGCTAAACTGAAGTGCTGCTGTAACTTCTAGTTGCTAACATAGATGGAAAATGTTTAATGGTGAGAGAAGAACATGACCGTGTAGCTATTGGTGAAGTTCAGTTGCTGTATTTTCTTGCGTCTCTGAAGGAACTTTTGATAGTTGCATCTGCAAGAGGATACCACATCCTTTTGAAGAAGACATACTTACCAGCATGAGGTTTTTTATGGTGTTAGTGGCCAGTAAATGTCACATTATGTATTTTAAGAGAAAATAATGTTTCCAGTGATACTGCCCAACCTTCTCTAATTTGATGGAAAATTTCCTACCAGATGTTCTGTGTACAGCATGCAGTGACTATTCCTTCTTTATGCACCTGTTGGAGACTGCTGTTGTGAGCTTTGTGATTGAATTTTGGGCACAAGCTGGTTAGTTCTCAGTGCTGACTGTTAGGTGTATCGTTATAGAATATTGGAAGCTATCAAATGCTTGTAATAAAGCATTTGATAAAGAGAAGTGAGATTGCGTGACTGCTCTGTAAACACCCATGAGAGCAGCACAGCTAGCTAGCTGCTTTTTATTGAGTTTACTATTGTTACTTGGTAGGATGCTACTTGATGCATAGCAAATTAATGTTTTTGGGGAAACAGAACACATTCTTTATTGTTAAAACAGTATTTTTATGTGTCTGTAAGTTTCAGATGTAGTAAACTGGACCTGTCAGTATTCAGATACATAGAAGCAGGACTGTGTTTATGTTTTACAGGCAGTTCTTCACAGCTAAGATCTTTGCTAAATTACTCCATAATGATCCTTACGGAAGGATATCTATCATGCAGTTTTTCAATTATGTCATGAGAAAAGGTTAGTTGATGCTTTTTTCTGTTAATGAGAAGTTGCTTTACTTGTAAGGCTATTTTAAACTTTATTAATCACTTGCTGTCCTCTTCAACAGCAGTGAGACCTAGCTCTTAGCTGCTAATGCTGTGTTTCTGGAGGTTTCTTGGGTTACTAGGATGTGGGAGTTCATCCTGCCTCGAAAATCCAACCTCTCAGCCAGAGATAACCCTGACTTGTTTGTTAGTTTTCTTGTCATTGTGATGGTCCTTATTCAGGCAGTGCTGTGAAGAGCAAAACAGTAATATGATGCTAACTCCATCCTTGGCTGTAGCTGCAGCAATCTGACAAAACAATTGTATGGCACGTTGTACAGCTGCTTTTAACACACACACACACAAAATGCTGCTACACATCTCTTAAGTCAAAAAGTGAGAATGAATCCCTGTTATTTCGTTTAACATACAAAATATGGTGTCTGCTCAGCTGTTTTTCACATCCAGTTGTTATCACAGAATTATTGAGGTTGGAATAGACCTCTGAGATTGGAAGGGACCAAAGGGACCATAGAAATCATCTGCTCCAGCCTCCCTGCCATGGACAGGGACACCTCTCAACTGGACGCTGCTGCTCAAGGTCTCATCCAACCTGGCCTCGAACATCCGCAGGAAGGAGGCATCCCTGGGCATCCTGCTCCAGAATCTCACTACTCATACTGAAGAACCTCTTCCTAAGATCCATTCTAAACCTACTCTCCTTCATCTTAAAACCATTCCCCGTTGTCCTATTGCTAGACACCCTCATGCAAAGTCCCTCTCCAGCCTTCCTGTAGGATCCCTTCAGGTATTGGAAGGCAGCTCTAAGGTCCCCTTGGAGTCTTCTGTTCTCTAGGTTGAACAACCCCAGCTCCTTCAGCCTATCCTCCTAGCAGAGGTGTTCCAGCCCTTGGATCATCTTTGTAGCCATCAGCAGAACTGACCACAAGCTTGCATCACCACTGATTAGCCTAGAGACTGAAATGGTGCTTTGGCTGTTACATGTTGGGGCTTTGCTTTAATCTCAGAAAAATGTGAAACAGAGGCACTTCAATATCCAACAGTGCCTTGTGGCCTTTTAAATAACTTCAGATTTTGGTGCAACCTCAAAAAACCTCTCAATGTCTTGCATTGTCATTCTGTTTTCTGTTTTACAGTATGGCTTCATCAGACAAGAATAGGCCTCAGTTTATATGACGTGGCAGGACAGGGTTACCTCAGAGAATCAGTAAGTAAATTCTGGATTAATTAAATGCCTGTCTAATCAAAAAACAGAGCATCAGAAGCTCTCCAATTTTCTTCTCACCTTATGTCCTGAAGGCTTATATCATAATCTAGAATTGGAGTGGTGGTATTTGTTTGGATTAACAGCGATCTCTGTCTTAGAGTTTTGGTGGTGAGAGCTCTGCTAGCATCTTTAACATGGTTACATTAATTCTCTAACAAAAAGATCAGAAGTATCAAGGTTTCGTGTCATTAGTACTTCACTAGATTGAGTAGGATAGAAATGATGACTAGAGTGGTTCTTGAAATACTTTTCATGGATTCTAACAGAACTTAGTGTAGAGTAAATACGAAGATTGTAGTTTATAAAGGTCTGTTAAAGAATGCTCAGCAATAGGGCAATCCAGTTATGCATTGGTATTTGAAAAAGGTACCGTTGAATGCATTTATATTTACATGTAAATGTCATCTACTTTATAAAACATCTTGCTTTATTTGCAGACTGTTTCAGTCATGGCACCATATGTGCATGTATGTGATCTAGAATTTCTTGCATGCAGACAGAAACTTTTTTTGCCTGCTTTCATGCTTTTTCCTGCATGGTTGCAGGATTGTATTTTTTAAGAAATACATTGAAAAGCCAAGGTGGAATATAGCAAACCTGCAACAGTAATGGTGTTGTAAGCTTCTTTTCTCTGTTAACTCTTCAGGATTTAGAAAACTACATTTTGGAACTCATCCCTACTTTGCCACAACTGGATGGTTTAGAAAAATCTTTTTACTCCTTCTATGTCTGCACAGCAGTTAGGAAGTTCTTCTTCTTTCTGGATCCTCTCAGGACAGGTAGGTCCATGTTTTAAAAATTCTGAAGACGTGGAACTATTTTCACTTTTTAAATGTTTCCAGCAAAGGTACTTGTGTTTTTAAAGTAGTATGTAGACTTTTGCTCAGCAACCTTGTGTTTGAAGACTAATCTCTATGAAAATATGTGGATGTGTATTTGTAATACATACATAAATACCACTAATATCAGCATAGGCTTGATAATCTACAGCCGAAGATTGTCTATGAGATGCACATCATTTGTGGTACTGTGAAGTTACCTCATAGAAACTGACAAGATATTATTACATCATAATGCATTGTTAGTGGTAGCTAACTTTTCAGTGTTGTGGATGAATAAAAAGCACAGCAACTAGCAGCAAGCTGCTTGGCAGAACATCCACAAAGCTATGGAAGTGCTCAGGAATGCTAACTGTGATGTGCATCTGTGATTACATTTGTGTGCATTAGAAGAGGTTTGCAGCTGTGGCTGCAAATACTGCAGATGTAGCTCCCTCAGGCAAGGTGTATGTTATTTTTTTTTTAATGCTCCTGATTTAAGTCAGAAACTGTATTTTTTAAATCTGTCAGAGCTGTGTGGGCAGTAGCCTCTGGCAGAGGTAATTACAAAGACACAGGGGATATGTGTGTGAAGTTACAATGCCATTATTTTGAACGCATGCTTGTGCAGTGCATACACCAAAATTACAACAGCAGAATTGCATTCTGCCACCTTAGCTTCATCACATTGAAGTGATATAAAAATGCTACACCACTTAAGATACTGTATTATTACAACAAGTATTTTAAAGCATGCTTTTTTATTTCACGTTATGTGATGGTTCACTCAATGATCTTAAAGGTCTTTTCCAACAGAAATTATTCTTTTTTTTCTGGCTTTTAAGGCTTCAAGATAACTCCTCCTAGTATCAGGCTAGTTTTATTCAGTTGTTTTAAAAACTACTTTTATCTTACCTCTTCAATTACAGCCTTATCCTTGATGTTAGAAGTAGAATGGGTTTGGTTCGGCATTGTTTTGGTGTTTAGGGATTTTTTTTTTTTCTGTTCAGAATACTTCCTTCTTAAATAGAACCACACCTAAATGAGAGCAGTCAAATGTATGTGTTGTGTTGGCTGGGCAATTGTTAAAATATGTTTTCCTTTTCTTGCTGCAGGGAAGATAAAGATCCAGGATATTTTAGCTTGCAGCTTCCTGGATGACTTACTGGAGGTAAAGATGTCTTCGCATATGCTGTTTGATTTTAATTTACACTTTCTGAACTCTAATTTTATGTTTCACTTAGTTAAGGGATGAAGAGCTTTCTAAAGAAAGTCAGGAAACAAACTGGTTTTCTGCTCCTTCTGCATTAAGAGTTTATGGTAGGTTCCTTTGCATAAATACTCTTTTTTTGAATCCTCTCTGCTTTGTATGACTTAGTCATGTTCTTAGTGTTATTTTTTCTTGAGCTTTTTTTTTGGGAGTGGGGGCAAGGGGGAGTGGGTTGTTTTTGTTTTTTTTTTTTTTTTTGCAGGGGGGAGGGGGTTGGGGTTTTTTTTCTCTTTAAATCCTCCAGATAATTAATAATAGCAACTCCTCAGCCATCCTTCTAGTGCATTTGTCTGGCTTTTTTTACAGTTTCAGTTCTCCACTGTTGCTCTTTACCATGGTTTTATTCCCTGTCATTTTGTGCTGTTTGCACAAGGTCCAATGCTTCTCTGTAACCTTCTCTCTTGAATTTTCATATTCTTGCATCACCTTTAGGTCTTTTTTTCCCATGCTTTTCATGCAGATCTGTTTAAGATAATATTCTTTTAGCCTTCTGTTCCTTTCTCTGTATACAGAGTCTTTACCTAGAGCCATTACCTTAGCAGAACCATTAACACCTCCTTATGGGAATTCCCCTTCCACTCCATGTTCTGTGTCCATTTGTGATGCTCTATGACTGTTATTGTGGCTCTAGCATATTTCCACTTGACTGCATTAATTTTATGATAAAAATTAAGTGTTAAACGTGGTAAATTTTCTTTCTATATTGAAACAGTTTTTTGCTGATTTAAGTATGTTTCCCCCCCACCGCCACTATATCTCCTCTCTAGGCCAGTACTTAAATCTTGATAAAGATCACAATGGTATGCTCAGCAAGGAAGAGCTGTCTCGATATGGAACAGGGACTCTGACCAACATATTTTTGGATCGTGTCTTTCAGGAATGCTTAACCTATGATGGTGAAATGGTAATCACACGTTTTTCACTTTATTCATAATATCAGGATGGAAAATGTCTTATAATCAGAGTCTTTAAAGAGCAGGTAAATTAACTTCTCTTTGTCACTGTGTCATGCAGCAGATTAGAAAATGAAAATTAACATAAAGCCACACTGATTGTCTTGCTGTTAAATCAGTTTGGCTTAAAGGCAAGTTGCTTCCTTTGAAAAGCAGACTTGATAGAAAATCCAGACAGCCTAGGATAAAGCTTCATGTAGGTTGGGTAACATAAAGTGCACATAGAAAAAAGTGCATAGATGTAAGCAGTGCATTTTAGCTGCAGGAAGTACTTTAAAAAGAGACAAGGGCAAGTGGCACACCTGAGACCAGTGCAAGTTAACTAACCTGTCCAAGCTGCCTTGAAGACCACAGTGTTTTTTTGTTGTAAGATCTACATAGTGGTGAAAAATGGGAAATCTAACTAAAGCAGAGGTAAAATAAAAAGCTTTTTATCTGTATTTATTTTGAAAGCTCTGCTTCATGTGTTGCTACTGTTGTCTACATTCAGATAGCTGAACTCTAATAAATTACAAATTCGCCATCAGGTCCTTCTGCTGTCTCAGTTTTGTGTAAAATCACAGAATCATTGAGGGCATTGCCCTTTGATGGACTTAAAACACTAGGTCTGTCTCAGCCTTGTGCAAGGGAGACTAGAATAAGACCCAGCACTCACATGTGGTCTAAGCATTGCTAAGTCAGAGGAGACACATCACCTTTCTTGACTTGCCAGCAGAGCTTTTCCTGACAGAGCTGAGGATGTTGTCCTCAGCCTTTGCTGCAAGGGCATATTGCTGCCCTTGTGTTCAGCTCTGTGGCTCATCGGGACTCCCAGGTCCATCTGTGCAAAAGTGATTTTCTGACCAGTTAGCCCCCATGAGCAGTGGTGCATGGGGTTATTCCTCCCTAGACACAGAATTTTGCATTTCATCTGTTGAACTTGATAAGACTCCTGTCAGCCTAGTCTGTCAAGCTCCCTCTGAATAGCAGCACAACTCTCTGGTGTTTAAGGTAAACAAAGGTTATTATATATATAGGATTGAAGGATTTCTGTCCTTGTCACAGCTACATCTTGATCAGGAAAACAAGAATCACTACTAGTGAAAAACGATGTTCACTGTTTGATAATGGTTGGTTTACTGCCACTGGGTGTTTAATTTGTGGTAATGAAAACTTTTGTAGATGGCCTTTCTTCACCAGTTGTATATGTTCAGCATTCTAAAGATGTATTAAACATTGTTTTAAAGCATATATAGCATTTTTAATTGGAATTTGTGCTTGAAATCCTATTTTATCTCTGAAATGGTGGGATTTTTCTATCACCAGTCATTAAAAACTAACTTTCCTGTCCATAGTGGTGTCAGCAGCCATTTTTGTATTTCGTGTTGTCTTTGTCAGAAAATAGACTGATCCCCTACAATGAAAGAGCTGCCAATTATATATTTCCTGCTTGCAAAATCAATTTAGAAAGAAGATTGTAATAAACATGGTTGTGTCTACTTTTAGGACTATAAAACCTACCTGGACTTTGTGCTTGCATTAGAAAACAGAAAGGAGCCTGCAGCTCTGCAATATATTTTCAAACTGCTTGATATAGAGAACAAAGGATACCTGAATGTCTTTTCCCTTAATTATTTCTTTAGGGTAAGTCTCTTTATACAGGTAAGCCATTTTCTGTGTTTATAGTGTTACAGCCTGTGTGCTTCTGCATGTGAATCTGCAGGGAATCACTTTAAATTACCACTACCCACTGGGAGGCTCGTAACTACTTCTAAGAAGATTTTAAAATATTGAGGAGAAAAAAAAATTCCAAAACTTGGAAAGAATTCAAAAGGTCTTTTCAACATTTTATCTGCAGTGGAAATTAACTGTTTTGATTTAATTTAGCAAAAAATATTTTCTAGAGATTAAAAACCCACCAAAAAAACCCAAAACAACAGAACCCATATAAACTGAAATTGTCCTGATCATTACCTGTTAAATGCCTAATCATTTCTTGTTAAAATCTCTTATAATGGTTGTAATTGGTTATTGCCCATGGTTTTAATTTCCACTCTAATCCTAAAATTCAGTAAAAGTAATAAAAATAATGAAATGAAGAGCTGGGGCCTGTACAGCTGTGAGATTTTTTTCATTCAGTTTATTGATTGCAAAAAGCTTCTCTCATTTTTTTCATTTTCTGTATGTTTGCTCCCAGAATAGGTTTAAAATAAGCTTGAACTTTTAAGTTGCTGATAAATTAACCTAAGGCTTGTAAAGTCTTCCCTCCAGATTGTGGTTTGTGTTGGTGGGGTTTTGTTCTGGTTTATGGTGCTCTTGGATTGAGGGTGTGGATATTTTCTTGTTTTATTTTTGTTTTTTAATATATGCTTGAGGTGACTTGGGAAGTGGAAAGTCCTGTAGTAAAATAATATTTTTGCTGTGGATGGTTTAGGCTGAGTTAGGAGGGTGGAATGGACCTTCTAGAGGTCACCAGCTTAAAGCAGAGCCAGCTTCATCATTAGACAGTGTGTTGCTGGGTCTGACTACCCTGACAGAGAAGACTTTTCTGCCCTCATCCTTTGTCCCATCACTGTCTAATAGGAATGCCTCTTAATGCAGTCAGCATCTACTGCCTCTTGCCCTTTCACTGCATGTTTCCTAGAAGAGTCTTGTTGTGTCTAACTTCCTGCTAGACAGATGAAGACAGTAATTAGATTTTCATCACCACCCCATCCTTCTGCTCAAGTGAATTAGGCTATGCTTTAGCCCCACAGCTGTCCTGGCACCTCTCTAGTGGATTCCCACTGCTTTGTCAGTGCCTCATAAAGGGGAGGCCAAAGCTGGGAGGCTTCACCTGGCTTCACAGACATACTGTGTCTGAATGTTGAATCGAGAGGAATAATCACTTCCCTGAACCTACTAGCTGTGTTTGTGCTAATGCAGCCTTCATCGCATAAAAGGGCACCCTCCAGATTCTCTTCAAAATTCAAGTTCAACTGTTTGTGCAGTAAGACCTCCACCATCTTTTCCTGCCAAGCTGCTTCTAGCCAGCTGGTTCTTAGAGTGTACTGCTCGATGGGATTATTCTGCTGCAGATGCAGGCAGGATTTTCATATATGCCTGTTGAACTATGTCATAAACTTTGTTTAGTAGTTGTAGCTGTGTTGCACTCTTGATGGGCAGCTGTTGGGCCAGGACTTGGCAATATTAAGGGTCATAAAGAAATTAAGCACTAATTTGTCTTCTCTCCCTGCTTTTAGAGCTCACCATTCCCACCACTTTCTTCACTTCTATTCTTGTGGCAGTAGGATTCAGGGAGGCCAGGATCTGTATCAGCTGTCTCTGACTGTGATTTTTAAAAAGTGTGTTAATTTACAGTGTTACTTTTAACAAAAACATTAATTTCAGTGTGGTCATAGTATATAAATGACTCCAATATGACAGCAATTCAAGAAGGTCAGTCAGTGTGAGCCACTGTGGCATAGCAGTCTGCATGCTCCCAGTTACGTGCTTACTCTATGGCTGTTATTGAAAAGATTCCTTGCCTAGAGATGTATGCAGGTGCTTGGTCATACTTCCAAAATGTGTCCCTCCAAAAGGCTAGAGGAAATGGAGTGTGCTAACTATTCCTTGGAGACAAGGCAGGTCCTTTGGACTCTGTAAATAATTGCTGGTGTAAGTGTGGGTAGGTCTGCACTTGCAGAGGCTGTGCTGACACAGCTGTGCTGACAAGACTGTGTGGCTTGTTCTAGGCAAACACTCTTTTCTTAGTTGTTACTTGCAGGCAGAAGTTTGGTGATGCAGCTGTTTAGTTCCTTCAGTGTAGTACTATTTAATAGTGGGCAATAATCTTTTGCTCAAAACAAGAAATGCCCACCTAAAGCATGAGCTGGGAGAATCCTATACATGGAAGGATGCTCAAATAGACAAACACATCACTTCCCTCACATTTTTATCTGATCAACCAGAATAAAAGCTCCATTTTCAAAGTAATTGGAAGTGTGAGTTTTGTCTGTCTGATGGTTGGTCTTTTCCCTTCTCTCTTTCCTTTGCTGTATTTCACGCTTCTGGTTTGAATGTATTACTACGTTAAGCTTCAAGTGATAATATTCAAGTGTCCCGTTCACAGAGACTCAAACACTGGTCATAAAATGAAATTTGGATTTTTAGGCACTACCTATTCCTAACTTTCATTTTTTTTCTCTAGGCTATTCAAGAACAAATGAAAATTCATGGACAAGAACCAGTCTCTTTTCAGGATGTCAAGGTTAGGATTATTGAGTACTTGAATAAACATTTCTTAGTTGACTTCTTATTGTAGTTTCTAGGCTGCTGCGTATTTATTTACTTGCTGTATTTTTATTCACCTTCCTTATTGTCTCTTGTCCCAGTAGTTTGAAAATGTCTTTTGTGTTCAGCACTAGGTCTGTGAGAAATCTGGTGTGCCAGTGTTCTGGTAGCTTTCTTAGTAAGCAACAAAATACTATGTGTTGCTGTGCCTTACACTAGAAGATACTTGGTGTATTTATTTTATGGTTCAGGATCATCTCTTGGAGGTGGACGCAGGCTGCTGACTGAAAAAATATCCACTTTTAAAACTCTTACTGCCTACTTCACATTTAACAGGGTTTGCACTTAAAAGTACAAGAGCTTCTATAAAATCAGTTTTGCCACTTTGAAGCCAAAGCCTCTCTAGAAACACAAATTCTAATTTGAAATGTAGGAGCTGAGCACACTGCTCCTATCTGTAGCCAGTTATTGTGATTTGAATGTTAAATGGTTTGAGATTTAAACAGCTTTTGTGTGTGTGTATGTAAATGGGTGTGGGTGGCACTAGTTGCCCAAAGATTATGCTGTGTATGCTATAAAGCAGCCATTATTCTCGTCACTAATGTGTGTGTGGTTTTTCCTCAAGTTTGCCTTTTCTTTCCTAGGATGAGATCTTTGATATGGTGAAGCCTAAGGATCCTTACAAAATCTCCCTTCAAGACTTAATCAATAGCAGTCAAGGAGACACTGTTACCAGCATTCTCATAGATCTGAATGGGTTCTGGACATATGAGAACAGAGAGGTCCTGGTGGCAAGTGACAATGACAGCACTGCTGATGTTGATGATACATGACTTTGAACAGGAGCAGGCTGTACCCATAGAGAGATCTCAGTGTGATGCACCAACTGTTAGAAGCTGGAAAAATTCATCATCTGAGTCAATGCTTCTTCCCTTCCCCCTCTGCCCTCTCCTACAATATAAAATGTGGTATGCACAGGAACTGCAGAACTCACACCTGAAACAAACAAACAAAAAAAAACGGCAAGTGGTGGTTAAGAGGCATTTTTTAAAAATGTAAATAAATATTTTATTATGTTTTTCTTGTGTACCAAGCCCCATTCTTATTTAATACACTGTTCTAGAATGTGACTTCACCCTGAAAGTAAGGATGTCGTTCTTAGTATTTTCAGCACTGTTGTGTGTCCTGCTCAGCTCTCCCAAGCCTCCCATGGCTTTCTGTATGGCTTCTTCTAATGACAACACTGCTGAGCTTCCTGTTGTAAAGCAAGAAGCCTGAGGTAAGGAGTTGAAGCCTTTATCTTCTGTGTGTCCACCTCTTAAGTATCTAACAAAAAATAAGTAGCTAACTATTGAACTGACTGAAGAATTAAACTGCACCAGCTTTAGGTCTAGGTCTATGCCAAATGCCTGTATAAAGGCTTTCACCTGTTTAACCTTCTAAGCCTGGAGAAGAGAAGGCTCTGGGGAGACCTAATAGCAGCCTTCCAGTACCTGAAGGGAGCCTACAAGGATGGAGACAGACTGTTTACAAAGGCTTGTAGTGATAGGACAAAGAGCAATGGCTTCAAATGAGAGAAGAGTAGACTTAGCTTGGATGTTAGGAACAGGTTCTTTATCATGAGGGTGGTGAAACACTGAAACATTGCCCAGGGAGGTGGTTGAGGCCCATTCCTGGATATATTGAAGTTGAGCCTCGACAGGGCTCTAGGCAACCTGATCTACTTGATGTCCCTGCTTGCTGCAGAGGGGGTTGGCACAGATGACCTTTGGAGGTCCTCTGCAACCCAGATGCTATGTAATTTAACCTTAATTGTATGGCTGAGCAACAGCAGTAGTTAAAGCAGTGAAACTCTCCCCTCTAACAAAGCTCTAGAAATGTTTCAGCTTTCAGGCAAAATTAGAATAGCTCCAGGCCAGAGGTGGCTGCAGTCCTGCATTATTTATTATTTGAGGTAGTGCTGACACACTGAGTATATTAACAAGTACTATGTAAGACTGTAAGGAAGTGGGGGGATAGATAGTATGGAATCTTCAGTTTCAGTGCTTGAATATTCCACCAGGATGTGACTGAAGAGCAAAGTGAACAAGCATGTACTCCTGCACGCAGGCATCATTTCAGAGACTGCATCCTTTTAAAGGAAAAGCCATAGCCAACTTCCAGTTCAAAAATTATATTAAATATAAAATAACCCATTAATGCATTTACAGAACAATTAAACCATTGTGAAAGCAATCACTTTTGTACAGTTTGCAAAAAATTGAAGGAAGGATTAAGTTAAGGCACAGTGAGTAATTCAGTATTCTATAAACCCAAGGCAGTGAGAGCGTTTCTGATGCAACACATATGAGGGAGAGGGTGGGGGGAAAAAAAAAGGCAATGTAACTGACATCAGTTTCTTGGCAGCAAAGCATCCTTCAGCTGTAAAGGTTTTACTCTTGAGCTATATGAAGCTTTCTGCCTGTGACAATGTAAGAACTCCCAGCAAGATGTTTTTCTGTGTATCCCCCAGGTGCTGAACCAAGTTCTCCCTTGCAGATGTTCAGTGTTTAAGGAATGATTTTACACAGCTGTCACCACCCTCTGTCTTACAGTTCAGAGGCAAAGAACAGAGAATCAAAACAGATGGAGTAGAGCTGGTGACTGAATCCTCAGTAGGTTTTCTATAGTGCTAGAACGCTATGCACAGATGATAAAAGAAGGAATTTGTGCTCTACAGGACACTAGTTTAGGCAGAGGGTTGCCTGAAATAGGTAACTCTGGAAACTACAAGCCAAGTTACCTGGCCTCTGATGTTACATCAGACTCCTTAGCTGTAGTGGGACCAAGGCCAGGGATGCATGATAGCACCTACCACAAAATGTCACTGAAGCCTACTTCTAAATTTATGATTTTTAGAAATCCCAAGGTCAGAAACAGTATTTCACATGGCAACTGCTGCAGATTCTCTGCCCATTTATCTAGTGATGTTTTGCAGCGACTGTGGCATTGACATCTGATTGTCACAATTTAAACCATTCTCTTGAGTTACAAGCAGGACAGTTGCTGCAGTAGCCTAACTACGGGCTACTTCAAAGCTCTGGAGCTACCTGCATTTCACTTGACAAAAATAAAAATTGCTGCTGTTGAAGTATTGCAACAAAGTGTTTTGTTTATTTAAGAAAAAGGGAAAATCTTAAGCTTGGTAGTGTGGTTTCTTCTCATCTATTCTGTGCTAGAGAGAGAAACACCTGCAATGGTACATCCCTTACTAGTAATTTAACATTAAATAGTCTGTTGAGATTAATCAAGTACATTGCCCTAGGTAATCTATGCCCCAGAAGGTTTTCATAGCTCTAGACTGGTACCATACACAGTGTGCAATGCATTCAGTATAATTTAGCAAGACTGTAATTTAATTTCTCATGTGAAGTATTCAAGCAAGTGGGACTCAATTCTTGGACCTGAAGTGAGAACATCTTACACTGATGCTAGTTCTGTATTTTGGTACAGCACTCAATGAAGTAGTTCAACACTATCACCCTCCAGGAGTGCTGGTGGTACTTGTTAAGTTTTTAAGGGTGTTTACAGCTTCCTTTCCTTTTTTTTTTTTTTTTAATAACTGAAAGTCAGGGGAGCCTTAAATCTAACTAACATTAAGTCCAACATTGTATTTTGTGTTAACAACAAAAAACCAAAACACATGCATACAACAGTGACAATAAATAGGGGAAATCAGATGCTATTACAACGACTTGTGAGTTACAGGATATTGATCCCTATTAATCTATTCATAGAGAGCCAAGTTGCTAACAATGTGCAAATCAGAAAGAGGTGTTTAGAAGTAGGAAACAGCACTGCATCTGCAATCCACAGGTGTTAGAGACACAGCGATTCAAATAAAAGGCAGTTTTACTTGTTTAACACAGAAATTAGCTCACACATTCAATTGCAGACCAAGTGTTTGTAGTGCAATTTTCATTTTCACTGAAGTGCCCATTTGGCAGAAGGCCTCAGCCTTCATTAGGCAGACAAACTGACTGAACAGACATTGCCGAGCTCTCTCCAGACCAATAAGAATACCAGAAATTGTATTTCACTGAACAAGTATCATTCTATTTTTCCTGCTCCTTACAACCAGATTGTGACACCTGATGCTTCATACTTTCTGCTTTAAACAGAGCTTTACACTTAAGGTGGAACAGGAACTACATCTTGTTTGTTTTCCCCAACAGACTGCAACTCTCCCTCATTTTCAAAGTTTACATTCACAAATGAAGTGCATGCTGTTGCTTCAGGCTGGTCTGTCTGGACAGGAGCTTCAGCTTGTGTTTTGTTCTGCTGTTCTTGATGCCGTCTTTCTGCTTCTTCTGACATCTTGTTTTCCTGTTCCTCCTCTTCCTCCTAAAAGTAGGTAACGAGAATTGAAAGAAAGGTAAGTGGTAAATAGTAGCTTTAAGTCTTTCCAAAACAGCATACAAGTTCCTGTTACAAGGCAAGGACATTTGTCCCGTTAGGAAACAGTCATTAGCTGATCATAAGATGTATGTTCCAGAATTCCCATTACGGGAAAAAAAAAAAACAAAACCAAAAGTGAAGGACCAAACTGTGTTAAATAAACACAAGAAAAAATGTCAGAGTCACAGAACAGTTTTGAGTTGGAAGGGACCTTAAAAGATCACCTAGTTCCATTCCAACCCTCTCTGCCATGGCCAGGGACACCCCCACTAGACCAAGTTGCTTAAGTCCTCAGATCTAGCTAAGCAGAGTTTAGTCAATAGCTATAGTGATAGGTCTACATTCTCTAACACTTGTTTCAGCTCAATAATGAAGAGCCATCAAAAAAAAGTAGTAAAGCTTTAAATATGTTTCCCATCTCTTCCAAATGATTATTAAGTTTTGGTTTGGTTTTTTTTTCTGCATAAAGCACTGACTACCTATCAGTCATTTCCAGTTACGCCTTAGAACAAACGGTAACCATCGTGTCCAATTTACCCTTGAGACTTAGTTGAACAAGAGTTGTAAACTATATTCTAGCAGCCATGGCTTTACAGTGTCCAGTAACTGCTTCACCCAACTTTCTCAGGCTGCTGACTTGAAAATGCACTGTACAAGAGAAGCAAGTAAAGCAGTGGTCAGGACCCAGCCAGTTCTAAGACTAATGAGCTGGTGAGAAATGGCTGATGGATAAGCAGGCATTAATTAATCAGGTAGCAAATGAAAATGAGGCAAGCTGAAAATGGGGTTCTAAAACTTCACTTTATGCTGGAATATAGATTTCATTTCATTTTATAAAGTAGTAGGGAAGGCAAGCTGGGAGGATAGAATCCTCTCACGCACATACCTCTCTCTTCATCCTGTAGTACTCATCAATGGCATATTGGTATTTTGGTGTGCTTATGCCCAGAACAGATGCAATCTTTTCCCCAAGGAAATCACACACTGAAAAGTAAAGAGAGGTTTACACACAGTTAGTATGTAGAAGAAAATTCTTGAGTGTAGTTTTATTTTAAAAGGTGTCATGATTGGTCTGGGTTAGCATAAAACTTCAGTCTGGTTTAACATCAGTTTTTCAGTCCTCAACTTGATTTAATTTTTATCTTTGCAGCTGATGGGTCAGAGAATGTAGAAATGGTGCAGCTCAATACAGTGTTCTAAGTGTTGGCTGGAACTGAGAGCATGGTTCTTGGCCACTTCTGCTGCTTCCTACTTATGAAATGCCTGTCCCTAGAGTGACATTAATTTCATAAACTCACAGCCAAGCCTACATCTCCATTGCATTTTTCTATTAATCTTGATCTGTTACATACCTAGACGTGGAATATTTCCTGTATGCAAGCTTCCCACTGGCAAGCACTGGTAAACTAGTGAATTTTACTTCTGATGCCCTGTATGAGCTCCTGCAGAACTTGCTTTCGCCTATCTTCAGTCTGTTTAGCACAACAGCAAGGTGTGCAAGCTGTGAGCATCTCTGTCCTAGTAGAAAGCACCACTGCTGCCTTACTTCTGGGGGTTTTCTAGTTCTGGGCTTGGAGCAGGTAGGGAGACTACCTAGGCTTTGCCCTTGGGTCATTCCATGAGTAGCCACTGTGACTATGTCTCTGCTCACTGCAGAGAGGTTGGGCAATATGACCTTTGAGGTCATCTTCCAACCCAATGCAACCTGTGAATCATCTTTCCTGAATGCTTTTCCATAATCCTACTTCACTCAACGGACAAAACCGTGTAATTATTAGTTCAATATTCTAGTACTTGATAAATTTAAGATAAAGAATGAACAAAAAGAAAAGAATGTAGAAATCAATGAAAATCTAGATGGCAGTAGTGATTGTTTAAATTCTGCTAGTTTCAGCTTTGGTCTTGGTAGGAGATCTGTTAAAGGGTAAACCTTTAACTGAACTTTAACTGAAAATTAAGGCAAGAAAGTATGCCTCCACAAATTAAAATAGAAGCGTGTCCATACTTCTGAAGCACAAGTATGAGTTACAGCCTGTCAAAGTGGCCATCAATATCCCATTACTGCTTTACCTAAGAATGAAATATAATACCTGATAAGGTTGATGTGGCAACTCGCAGCATATGAAACCACAAGTAGGGTCCCCACGTGAGTGTTGTCTGTAAGAACAAAAGTAGTATGAATACCTACAGTTCTATTATGTTCATGCTATCACCCTAAGATACAAGTTCCTATTCATGGTATCACCATAAGACAGAACCATGATTTATATATGAGAAATTTTGTTTCACTGGGTTTTGCTTCCCATTCCCAGACCTGGGAAACAGCATGCATCCAACTCAGTATCAACGTAGCTCCTGTAACTAGAAAGACTCCATGATGCTCTGAATTCCATTGGGGCCAGATAAGAATTAGCCAGACAGGCCCTTATTACAAGAAGAAGGCTGCAAGTGAATGTGTGAAGCCTAACCAAATCCTCAAAGTGTTCCTTGAGCTGCTTCCAAGTATTTGCAACCAGATATGAATTATCATCTGGAAGTGCACCTGAAGAACAAAACCAGGAACCATGAGGGAGGGAGAGAACTACTGCAGTTCTGAGGGAATGATTGATAGGGCTGAGAAGTAAAGGGCCTGGGTTGATAAGGACAAGAGGAACAGAAAATTAACAAAACCTGGGTCAAACAGGGTCACCTCAAGCAGCTGCATGTGGGCAAGGAAGGCTCCAAAGTGCCTGCACACTAAGGCATGAAGCATGGGGAGCAAACTCAAGGAATTGGAGATCTGTGTGTAGCTGCAGGGGTAGGATCTTGCTTGGGATCCCAGAGATGCAGTGGATGGCTCTCATGACCAGAATGCTGCAGCAGAGGGATACAGACTCTGCAGGAGACACAGGTCAGGAAGATGAGTTGCCCTTTGCATAACTAGGGCATATTCACCACTACAGAGGAAGTACTACAGCCTCCAGATCAATTGAGATACTTAAGAACTTAAAAAAAAACTTAGAGATTAATGGGTGTACATAGGCTGTGCCTTTCTCTAAGCAAAGAGGCTGCATCTCTTTTTAAAAACAGATAAACCAAGCAACAAGCCATGTAATAAAAAGGAGAATGGGAAAAGCAAATTTCAGTCCAATGGAGAAAAAGCTGAAGGCTTTCACTTTTGTGAAAAGGCAATCTCAAATGTCAGTGAACTAAAACACGTTTGTAATTGCACAGTCTGTTGTGTGCAGGCAAGCTCTTTCTGATGTACTTCCCTTCAGTAAAGATCTCTGTAGAGGTACTTTACTTTGTACCAATAAAAAGTGTCAGCTTTTAGGAACTGAAACCCATTAGCCCCAGTCAGTTGCATATGTATTTATAACTTATTTCTAAAAACTGGCAATAATCAGCTTCTGTGATCTTATTAAATAGATCTCTATTCAGGACAATCAATATTACTATAAATAATACAGCTACAGAGACAAGCTGGTATAGTCTCAGTATCCACATATACAAACTACTTCAGTGCTTTCCAAGCACGGCCCTCTACAAGTAATCAGCGTACCAAAGAAATCATATGTCAAGCTAGAAACTCAAGTTGAGTAGGCTGAAAGAAGCCAGATGCTGTATAGTTTTGGCAGCGGGTATGGAAAATGTCCTGCCAAGGTAACAGTATAAGCAAAACCAGCTGCTATCTTACTTGAATAAAAGCACCTCCAGGTTGTTGATTACTGCTCAGCTGGCAGACAGGCTAACGACAGTAATTTCAGTTTGCTCAGCTGAAGAAGTCAAGAAAAGAGCTGGAAAAGCTTGCTGCCACAGGTGCAAATAATGGCATTGAGGAAGCTCTGTACAATCCTTCATAACAAGGTGACAAAGTCAAAAAGCATTCACACAGAGCATAGGACAAACAAGAGCCTGCTGTGCAGCTGTGAGCCAAGAAGCCACAAGAGACTCCTTAATACTTTAGAGTGAAAGGACAAACTTAAGCTTACCACCCTCCACACCACAGATGTAGCTCAGACACAGAATATTCTAACACATTTATGGTAACTCAAATGCAGGGGCCATTTGACACTTGGCAGACATGGCAGTTCTGTCTATTTCTACTTTTCCCTCACCACAGTAAGAAACCATTCTGGTAGGTGAGGAGAATGTCTCCAGCTTCATGGAAACCTCTGCTTTCTGACAAAGCCCAAACCAGACACTTCTTCACCTCCAACAAGCAAGACTTTGCCAGTCACTTAAAATTTAAAAAAAAGTAAAAAAAAAAGCAGCACTCTTTCAAGAATCTCAAAAGGCAGTATGAAACCTAAGAGAAGCTACTTCCAAAAATTCAATGGGGGACAGGAGATGACTTGGAGAGTAAACCACCAAGAACAACTAGGAACAAGGAAGTACATTGAAGGAATAATGCTCGTTGGTTTTGTTTTTTTTTCCCACCCCTTAATTCTTCAGGGTAAATCTGGGTAGTTTCCCCAGAGCACCTCAGAGATCAAAGCGAAAACAGTGAATGAGAAGCGAGATGAGATACTGGAGAAAACCAGAACCAACAGGACTGTTAAGCAATAGCTCAGTACAAACTAATTCTGCTTTGTTAAGTAGCTTTGATGCATTCAGCAATACTGCAAAACAATCTCCAGTTGAGGTTCTACTAATGTTCAAGAAGAATCACACCCCCAGATACTCCACATCAACCTTCTTTCACTAGAGAAGCCTTAATGCCCAGCCTTTAATCAATGCAAGGACACAGTAAAACTATTTCTTGACTGGATACATGAGACAGTAGTATGAAACACTGGTTTGTTATTTTAAGGAGAGACAATTTCTCCAGCCATCAATCTTTTCAGTACATGCTTCTACAATGCTTAATTATACTATTCAGCTATCTTGACTTAATTATTGTATTTAAAATAGAAAACACAATGGTTATGACAACTGGGGGTTAAATTACAGAAATTCTTAATGAACTATTTAAATTCAAGTGTTGCATTTTAAGTAGAAATGAGCATAATTGATAAAACCAACGGTTCTGGTTCAACAGCAGAGCTTGAGTTTGTTTCCTCATATGTGGGCTGCTGAAGGGAACACACATTGTGCTTCCTTGAACTTCTAGGTGCACTGTGTTCCTAAACCATCCATATCTACATTTATTTTCACTAAATTTCAATCCTCAATAACACTGGAACTTCCTGAAGAATGTAGTTTCCACCAAATGGATACTTTTCACTGCTTAGTATTAAGATAGATTTTTAATTAGTTTATTTACAGGTCACATCTATAACAGGTCCTTCAGTGTATGCACCATGTGAAAACATCTCATCTATGACAACCACTGTAAACACAATCAGAAACACACACACCACCCTCCAACAAAAACCTACCATATTACAAGTAGCTTTTACTTGATTTGTGATTTTTTTTCTTTCTCACACCCAAATTCTTAAAAGAAAATTACAACACTCCTCAAGAGAGGACTTCTTGCTATTTGAAGTTAAGCTCCTTTTAGACAGGATATGAAGGTAATCTTCCTGCAAGAATATTTTTCAATATTTTTGAGCACTAAAGGTTAATGAAATTAAATCTCTTCTCAAGCTTTGTTGCAGAGGTGTTCTCAGGATGAATTCTAAGGTTATTACTGATAGTTATATTCTTACAATATAACTTTGCTCTGCAAAGACTTACACTCCACCTTCTGCCTGATCATGTAATAGGGGAACGCAACAAAGATTTTACAACAGGTGGACCTGCAGTAATAAATAGATTATCTGCTTGAACAGGTTAGAGAAATTTAATTACTATAAAATAAAGTTGCAGTGCTATTATCTAATAAAATCCAGGGAAAATGATGTTGAGCATAACCTGTGTTCAACTCATTCTTAAAAAAACCCCAACAAACAACAAACCATTAGAATGGACACTGCAGATCCAGAACATTAATGAATCTATTGAAGTACCAGAAACATTGCTTCAAGGCACACTTGAGACCCGTTTCTCTTTGAGAATTTGAGTGGCAACAGTCCATCACATTGAGTGCTTTGGTTATCATATACCAGAATATGCACATTACTTTGATCAGTAAGACAGACATTATCATTGCCTGCTTCACTCTAGACCACTACTAAACCCAGCTCCTTACTGAAGATGCCTCTTCACAACACGGCAAAATATTTGTTTTCCTTATACTCTATTCAGATGCTGCCAGGATGCCAATACCAGCTGAGCTTTGAAATTTCATGATGCAAAGTTTCCATTCAAAATATCCAATGTGCTTTTTCTAGAAATAAATTGGACCAGAAATCACTATTATTTGCAACACACTTTTTCATATCCCAACTGGGATAACAAGTTTTAGACATGCTGGTCTCAGCAAACTGACTATTTAATTGCTTTTATAGAAATTCTACAATAAAAACAGTTTTAAAGCAGCTGTTGGCTAAAACATCAAAGCTCAGCTTGGCCTAACATTTCTTCAATTGACTGGCTCAGCTGGGATACATGAAGCATGCAGCAGATAAGGTAAACTTCACTTAATGGCAACCCCTGGTCTAATCAAGTTTATTCTGTCAAGGTAAAAAGCACTACATAATAAGGCATACTGTGCTCCACAATAAACTACTCTGGTTTGGGGAGGGGGTATCCTTTTATATAAAAAATATAATAAAAATTAAGGATTTAATAAACTATAAAAGGAGAATAAATCAATCTTAACTGTGCCATACAATACAGTCTTTGGTATTCAGAAAAAAAAAAGTCTGTATTAGGAAAGCAGAACAGTCATAGCATTCCTGGCTGCTGTGCATATTTGAGGGCTCTTAAGTGTCCATTTGTACAGCAGCGTGCATCGCATGTCTTGGGCTTCACAACATGTACATCATGGCTCATAAGCCTTTCATCACTGCACTACAGTGCAACTCTTCTCCTGAGTGGAAATGGCACAACAAACTACACAGATTTGATCCTCTGATAATTATAGTGGGGGAGGGGGAAACCAAATCTCTTCCACATCCATGGGTATCTGGCATGACTTCCATAGTGGTCGCAGGTGTGACTCTGAAGATACCTGAACATTACCATGATATTCAGTAAGTTTCACAGTTCCTGCCTTTCTTTGAGTAGATACTTAAGCAAACAACCAACACCCAGCAAAGCAGCTTAACATCGACTCATTGTGTGTGAGTATAATACATTTATTTCCAGTCTATAAGACTCAGGTGTACTCTATATTGATGATGTCCCTACCTGCCTTCAGGCTAATGTTACTTCTTGCTGTATGTAAGAACTGCCTGTCAGGAAAGACATAGCAGTACCATCAATCCACTCAAAATGAAATGCAGCAGCTTCATCTGTGAATCACTAAGAACCCTAATCTCACCTGAATTCTCATAGTCTCATCACAGCTTAGTTATCAAACCACTTATTTTTTTTTCTTCTTCCTTCAAAATAAATTCATTTTACAGAGGGGAAAATAACCCCAACTGATTGACAGTCCCAAACTCTACACTGCAGTTCCTTCAACACAGTCAAGGTCTCCAAGTATGGATACTCATATAAAGAAACATAGAGCCTACTGCTGTACAGTAAATAGAGTTTCAAACACAACATTTCTTAATTACAGATTCCCAAATAGCAGTGCAGAAGTCATTTCAATTAGCATGTCAAGGAGAGAACAGGCCACCAGCTTCTATGCATGCAAAGACACTCATCTGATGCATGAGAACAAGCACCTCTACACTGGCATCTGCTGCACAGAGCAATAACTCTGACCACCTGATTGCACTCCAGCACATCAAGAAGGACCCAGTGAATTCTGAAGCCTACAGTACAGGCAACCAAGCCTGGGGAGGGTCAGAAAAGGAGCCCCGGCAGCAGGCAAGAACAAAAGGACTGCAGACCCAATTTAATGGAGTGAGAATTGTTGTATGAGGGCAGAGGAAAGAGCTGGTCGTGGCATCAGTTCTTGCGGGAGGACTGTCATAAAAGAATCATGAGACTGGGGGTGTGGAGAGATGAAGAGATGGATGCAGATCATCTCTGTGACTGACTGCCAGAGGGCAGGGAGCTGCTATTGCCAGTGCTGAGAGGCATAGCTGTGAGCTTTGCAAATACATTATCGCTACAAAATCAACTGTTACACATGGCAACAAAATAAAACAGATCATATATTTCATTTTACCTCTAAATGTAGATCCAGAACCACTGACACAAAGGGAAATGTACTTCAGTGCGTTACGGAAGACAGCTTTTACTGCTTAAACTCCACTTGAAGGCAGACAAACAAATGAAGGCTCCAATCACAGGTCAAGCAAAACCTCAACAGCTTCCAATACAGATTAACTTTACATACGTGGACTAGGCAAGGCCTTTGAAACTTGTTTTTCATACATCATGAAGTGGTTTTTCTTTATTTCTGCAAGTCATCTGTTTTTTCCCCTGCTGTACTCTTTTAAGTGTATCAAATTGCTGGTATGGTAACACTAAATTACAGGTTCGACTCTGCTGTCACCAAACATAAGGAAACAAATCCCTTCCTTTAACAGTTTTTTTCAAAAATAAGATGAACCAAGGAGACAAGGAGCTAATATTATTAGAGAGGGAAGTGCTGGGGTGGACAGACTAAACCTTTAAGAATGTAAAGCCACTTCTAATTAATAGGACTACTTTAGTGGAGGAGAACTCCAGCACAGAATTTATCAGGAACACCTCTCATAGATTTCTCAGTCCCTAGAGCCAAATTAATAGAATCTTTAAGACTAAATCAGATTTGTGACACAAAAATTAAAGAATAAAATGAGGGCAGTTGCCCAGTAAACCAGAAGCAGCAATTTATCAAGGAAAATACCTACAGGATCTACAGGTGGCAGCAGGTCTTTTTTCTCTTGTTCATCTTCCTCTTCATCTGTGCTATATTCTTCCATTGTTTCTCCACTTGCAAAATGGATAACCCTCCTTGGAACTTTCTTCTTCTTTCCTATGACACCCAGCTCCACATTCTCAAAGCCTCCCTCTCCATTTGCAAGTTGCTATAAAGAAGAAAAACCAAATCATTATCTCAAATGCATGCATCTGAAACTGTGAAAGTAAAGTTCCCTCTCAAAAAAGTTCCTAAGATATTTAAAATAGAATGATTAGTGTATGCAATGCACATCTACGAGAAACTGACTGTAGGTAATGAATATGCTGTAACATTTTTGTTTGCAAATAGATAAAAAGTGATGCCTTTACTAGAAAAAACAAAAGGTTAAGTATTTTTACTTCAGTATGGGAATGGGATATAAAAAACATCTATTCCCAAATAATTTGATGAGCACATAGTGTTAGCATTTTAAAACATTGCTGGTTTCAGAATGAATATCTGGTGAAATTAATCAAGTAGTCCATAAGCTGTATGGACTTAGCACTCCTAGCACAAAAGACAACTGAACAAAAGATAACTAAGCAGCCAGGCTCCAGCTGTAAAAAGATGGAGCAAGGAATCTGTCTCTTGGCTTTCATCAGCCATCAGAATTAGTACAAGGGACCATGCTAAAAAACAACACTCAGTTTCGTGGCTAATGACATATAAAAAGATAAATACAACGTCTGGTTTTGTTCATCCAGCTGCTGAGCACTACAATGCAGCATTAAAAAAGCATACTTCTAGTTCAAAGGCCAGTCAATAATTCTTTAGACTAGTAACTCCTATGGCCAGAGAATTTTTAGTAAGGCTCTGTGTGTATCTGTCAAAGTAGAGCCTTTACCTTGCTAGAGCTTTTTAGCTATTACTGCATCGAATGCACAAAACTGTTTGAAAAACACTTCTGTTACACAAAAAAAGGACCCAGAAGTTAGGAAACACCAGCCACGTGTTTTTAATGTACGCTAGTGTAACTTAAAACCGTAACACAAGGAATGTGATGTGCGTACATGGACAGGGATATGCCCTTGTGGCCAAGAAGGCAGATGGTATCCTGGGATACATTAGCTAAAGTGTAGCCAGCGGGTCTAGGGAGGTTCTCCTCCAGCTCTACTCTGCTCTGATGAGACCACACAGGGAATACTCTACCCAGTTTGGGGCTCCCCAGTTCAAAAATG
This sequence comes from Psilopogon haemacephalus, assembly GCA_013396835.1. NCBI lineage: Eukaryota > Metazoa > Chordata > Aves > Piciformes > Megalaimidae > Psilopogon > Psilopogon haemacephalus. The sequence goes on from VWZI01012601.1 coordinate 114,307, forward strand.
ACAGGAATCTACCGGACAGAGTCCAATGAAGAACTATGAGGATGATTAAAGGACTTGAACATCTTTACTATGAAGAAAGCTTGAAGGAACTAGGACTGGTCAGTCTGAAGAAGAGAAGGATGAGAGGGGTGGATGTCAAGAGGAAGGAGATAGGCTCTTTTTAGTGGCATCTGGTAATATGACAAGGAAGAATGGATATAAGCTAGAACACAGGAAATTCCACCTCAACATGAGGAGAAGCTTCCTTACTGTGAGAGTGACAGAGCACTGGAACAGGCTGTCCAGAGAGATTGTGGAGTCTCCTCCTCTGGAGACTTTGAAAGCCAACCTGGACACATTCCTGTATGGCCTGTCCTAGGTGATCTTACTTTGGCAGAGGGGTTAGACTCAATCTCTGGAGGTCCCTTCAAAACCCTAACTTTCTTTGATTCTGCACACAGAATTCAAGGTGCATAAACCAGACACATTCCAGTTTTCAGCTTTTTGCCTATGCAACCTTAATTGTCTCCACAGAGACAATTCAAAATTACGTATAAAAATATATGATTTTATCACATAGTTGTAAGACATCCCATAAATACTGTAAGCACAACATCACCATTCCCATCTCTTATGCTATATTATGTAAATTAGCTTGACAATGCAGATAGCCTCAGTTAGTTGGGAAAGACAGTGGGCACAGTAGAGAGGAGCAGGAGGGGGCCATGGAGAGCAGAACATTTTCCTTCATTCCAGGCACAGATTTTTCTGGTGCCCACAGAGAGAAGGGAGGGAAGGTAAAGATCACGTGCCGAGCTCTACAGTGTGGAGAGGGAGTGCACACATCCATCATCCCTCCCAGCCCTCACACCACTGCTTCTCAAAACTGCAAGTCATTTCAGCTTCCCCTTGCAGTTCTTTGGCTGCCATGGCACATTTCAGACATTTTCCTGGAGGAGCAGAGCAGAACCAAGAGCCAAGTTTTCACTGGGGTAATTTGGCTGAAACGGCATTATATTTTCATGCAGAATTCCATTTTCACATAGGAAACCAAACCTGACTGTCCAGGGCTTAGCACCCTTTCTGCTGTGTTTAGCCTTGGCAACAGAGCAGGAACAGAAAAGCAAAGCTATAAAAACACAAATGCTGAAAACAGTGAAGCAGCCTAAGCTCAGGGAGTGATCTTTGCTGCGCTACATAAGCAAGCACCAGCTACTGCAACTCCAAGCTGCATTTTTTGGAGCCAAAAGCACCACAGAATCAGTCTTTTATGAGCATTTCACGCTCCTTTCTTTGCATCATACAATGATGCCATTTTTCATGTTTTAGTCACAGTGCTGAAGAGCACTATTTCCTGCAACAGCACCACAAATAGTACTTTAAATAGCAACAGCAAACAACATGAAGCCTCTCCTTAGAGCCACTTTAAAGGTACAGTTTCTTCATCCGATTTTGCCTCATTTAATTCAAATGCTTCAAATATTTTAACTTAGAGGGGAAAAAAGCTAATATTTAAAGTTTAAAAAGCAGGGTTTCATACCTTGTACACCCATCCTACGTTCCACTTACACTATCTCCAGTAGGCAGCTCCTTATAGCTGGTAATGGTATAAAGTTTCAGAGAAGTGCAGTAATTTGAGAAAATAAGGATTCATTGAGGAACCCTGAATGCAGTTTCCCTTAGTAATCTGGTTCTAAAGCATCCTAAAATATTAAATTAATAAATAATGCATATCAGCTGTTGCTTTAGTTGTTACCTAGTCAGCAAGCCTGGATACACATTTAAGTCATCGCTGGAGCATTTGTCCTTTTATTTTTCACATGCACAACCTCAATAAAAGTCAACTCTATCTTTCAAAAATTGTGTCAATGCTGCTCTATTCTAGAACTGTCAGCTAGATTGACTTTGCAGCTTAGATGTTACAGTATCTCATCCTTCAGGCTTTACACTTCTGATCTTTCAGGGTTATTACAGACTGTTCTGCTAAGTCCACAGCTTTAGTCAGGCTGCCACCTCATTTTTTTCCTCCATGGGTTTGTTCCCGTCCAATACATACATGGGTCTTGAAAGACTCAGCACTTCTTTTAACCTCATGCCATAAAAGTATTGACTTTGCCTTCTATTCCAGTAATTACTAGACACAACGGCCAATCACCCTTGTGCTTTCACCACGCTAGCTAACACGCAGAAGGAATTCCAGGAACAATGTGAAGTAACTTCCTTTATCCTTTAGAGTGCCTGCTGGAAATTTTAATGGCTTTATGGCACCCACTCAAGCTTCACCTGTCAGGAAGTCAGCACCTGAAACTGCTGCTCCTCGTTTACCCTCTTTACACTCACCCTCTTATCTCACCTTTGGGACAGAAACACAGAGAACAGGACACATTTGGACAGCGTTGCTACAACAACCAGCACAGCAGCATTTCAGTCCACAACCAAAATGCCAAATTAAATAAACTACAATTAAGGATGAGGTGTGCCAGGATGCCTGCAGGTGACCTGGGAGAACCGGTGCAGCCAATATGAGGTCATGCAATAATGTAAAGTTTCATCGAGAAGGATGAAAAGCAAGAAGTGGTAGGGAGAGCAGAATATTCACTTGCTTAACTTTTCATTTGTTGAGCTCGGGTATTCTTACAAGAGCTTATGACCAAAAATGCCAAAGTCTGTAATGTCCAGCCTCACCCTCAGAAACGTGAGCAATTCAATTGCACTGAAACAGCGCTAGTTAATGAGAAATATTTCTACCCAATGTTATCTTGCCTGCCCGTTTGAGAATTTTTTTCCTTATTGCTTGACTTCCAACGTTTAGATTTCAAGTGGAACTGAACTAGGTGAACCTTTCTACAGCAGAAGAGAACAAAACAGTAGCCAGGCCACAGCTGTAAAAAAAGGCAGCCTCAGAACAGGTAGCCGCGGAAAGGCAAAGGTGCAGTGCATGAAACATTCAGCAGGAGGCCGAGGTCACGGTGAGGGACAGATGTCTACGATGGGTACGACAGCTCGCCAGGTGACACTGTAATTAAAAGCTAGTGTCCCTGGCCATCTCCAACGCCTTCGCGAACTTGACAGCACGGAAACTTGTCTCCATTTAATATTTATCAGGCTCGTTTGTAACAGGCATTACTTGCCAGTGAAGAGGAGACACCCGAGACAAGCGCGCCCGCCGTGCTTACTGTAATTACACAGCGCTAGAAGGAAGGTCTGAGGGACAGAGAGACAGACAGACTGACCGAACGATCGACCGCTTCCCACCGCCAGGGCCTCCTACACCCCATCATCCGTACCGGAGAACCGGCGGGCGCTAGGGTCTCCCTCAGGCCCTGCACACCCCCCGGCAACGCGGCCACCACCCAAGCCCCAGCGGTACTCCAGCGCTGCCGCCCGCCCCACCGCCGCGGCCCCCGAGGCCTCGCCCTCCTCCGGAAGCGGCCACCTCCCGGTCTGAGCGGCGTGGCGGCCCGGCCGGGAATCACCGCGGAGAAGGCTCATCCGGCCCCGCTCACCTGCTCAGGCTCCATGGTGCAGGCGGCAGCCGCGGGGCCGGCGGCAGGCGCGCAGTAGAGGGTGATGGCGGACAGCCCCTGCTCCATCCTCCCGCCCGCCCGCCGCGGCGCCGGGGGAGNCCCGCCGCGGCCCAGGGAGGCCAGCAGCCGGGCGGCACCGCCCGTCACACCGCCCGCCGGGGCGGTGCTAGGAGCCCGCCGCGGCCTGCTGGGGCGCTGCCCGGCCTCCGTCCCTGTACTGGCAGGTTGGGTGCCTTTCTAGGGCTGGTCAGTGGGTCCCTGCAGTGGGACCGAGCACCTGCCGTCCTCCATTCATCTTCTCTCCACAGTCCAGCAGCAGCCGGATTCCGGAGAAAGATGAGGAAGAGACGCAGAGACAGCCGGGCTCCCAAGCACAGCCATGCTTACACACAGAGGGAAACATACTCCCTCTGCAGAGAGGTTCTCTGATGTGCCGGGGAAATACAACGTTGTAGGGAGATGATGTACGTAAAAATCTGCAAAACAGTAGAAGAACATTTTGAGAAGCACATGAAGATACTTAACAGGATGTAGGAGCCCTCTCAAGAGGAGCCAAGGTTGCTAAGCCTTTCAGTACCGTTGGCCCAGGCCACTGAACAGATGAACCACAGAACAAGAGAAACGCAAACCGTGGGAACCTCATCCCATGGCATGTGTTTGAGTGAGAACATAACGTTTATTCCCAGCAGACAGGGAAAAGTTGTGTGTTAGATAATTGATTTGTTTCAGTGGTCCAGCTGAGAGCTGGAAGTTCCATGTAAACACAAAAAAACCCGTTTTCACTGAGGGTAATGAAACACTGGAACAGACTGCCCAAGGTGGTTGTGAAGTCTCCCCCTCTGGAGATATTCAAGACCCACTTGTATGCATTCCTGTGAGATATGGTAGAGGTGATCCTGCTCTGGCAGGGGGGGTGGACTGGATGATCTTTCAAGATCCCTTCCAGCCCCTACCATTATGTGATTATTTCACAGCTGGTGAAGGGGTACTTTTGCCAGCCATCTGTTAAAAAATTGAACGTGCAACAGAAACCTATTTCTGGATTCGGGCGCTGGATGTCAACGCTTATTAACATCCTGTCACCAGATAAAAGGGTGACTGAAGGACGTCACCGATCTTGAAATAAAGGTACAGGTCTCAGGGCAGGGCTGAGCTTGTTTTGTACATCACTTGTCCATTGGCTCCTTCTAGTGGCCTTCCCCGGGCGTTACAAGCCTAATGACTAAACCGCCCTTACCTACTTAAAAATCTCAACGAGCTTTATTTAGCCCTGTGTCCACACACAGCTAATTTGTCTGAGCAGCACGACCACCTTTCAATGAGACAGAGGAAGACAGAGCTCAGTCTTAAGTATGCCAAGGGAAGCTGGCTTGCCTCTTAAGTTTTCAGGCTGCTTCTACACCAGAGAAAGCTTTTCAGCAACACATGATGAGAACTCATGAAGGAGGAATACAAGAAGCTTCATGCATGAAAATGGTGGTACTCATGGCTGTTGCTAGCAGTGCTGGCCTCTCTCTCACTTGCTTGATGGAATGAAGTCTCCAATTCAGAATATCAAAGTGAGAGAAGACATAGAACATGAGTTTCTGTTCTTTCGTGGTTTTAATAGATTCTTCTGCACATTGTGCACTGCAGGATACACACAGAAGAAGAAGAAAAAACTCATACTCCCTAACATTGTTGTTCTCCTATCAAGCAGAACTCCATCCAGTATGCACTAGAAATTATCTCAGTAAGAACTGCTTAACCAGCAGCCTGATATGAAGATTAGCTTCAATATAGGAAAACAACTGGTTATCTGCACAGCTGTACATCACTCCTCACTGTTCTTTATATACAGGGAAAGAATAGCTAAGTTCTGGACAAAGCTCAGCACAGCACATCCACCTTCTAGCACTACTCCAACCTGAGCAGCAATAGCATATTACTATTATGTGCTATTACTAGCACATTGCTAGTATGTGTGCTAGACCTACTTTAATAGTACATATGCTAAACAAGAGTTACAACAGTCATAAGAAACAAAACAAAGGGAATCTCATTTCACAACTGTCCTCTATCACTGTGTAAGAACTCAAGAAACAAGTCATTCCCTTCTTTAAAGCCACTCATTTATTTTACAGTATATTTGTGACATTTTATGTTACTATAACCAAAGACCAGGGTTGTTTACAAATATAATGGCTGCCATTTTGATGTAAACAATTAAAAAGTGCCTCTAAATATTAAAATTTTACATCATGATTTTGCTTTATTAAATTGAATTACTCTTTGTGCCGTCAGGTTTAAGTGGAGAAGAACTAATTTAAGCAAAAATAGTTTTCAGAAATTAGATGTAGAAACTGAGAAGCCTGAATAAGATTTCAAAAGACCACTCCCTTCATCACTGTAAAAAGAAGAAAGCAAATTTGTTCACTGAAGTTGCAATGAAGAGTCAATCAAGTCCATTTTTATTAAGGCTTCTTTACATATTATTGAATCCCATCATGCCTTTCATATTCCCAGCAGCACCTTGTTGAAACTGTCTCATCATTGACTGCAATCCTGCCATGCCACCTGCAGAAAATCAGTGAGAACATCGACGTGTTAACTCTGAAGTACAGCTATCTTGCTTCTGAGCCCTCATGACAGCACACACCCTATTTTAATAATACACAAGTGGCAAAAGCTCAAAACTAGCAAGTCAGTTTTAAATGGCTATCAAAAATGGACAACTAATTCATGTCCAAAATTCAAAACCAATTTATACAGTGATAAAACAGTAAAGATAAAAAACAAACTAAAGACCATGATTGTGGTTAAAATATTTCTTATCAGTCTCTTGATGCTACAGTTTGGATGTATTTGAAAACATATTCCAAGCTTTTAAAAGAAGTTACCATCTGATGAAAAGGTTTATTTTTTGAGGAAAACTGAAGGAGTATCTGTCTGGTGAAGATTTTCCTTTCCAGTATATTCCCATTTACAGTCGATAATGTCTGCAAAACTCCAGGCTTCTTGTAGGTTTCAGAATGACCCAGAGAAAAAAAACTTGAGGAGTGATCAATTTGCTTAGTAAAGTTCCAGTATGGGAGTTTTTATTTAAGGCTGCTCTTGTCAAGTTTATTTAAGGCAAAGCTTAAAAGGGAAGGAAAGTTTAGGAATGGATTTGTTTTACCATAATAATGTTTTGAGTTAGCACATCACTATTTTATCAGACACCACTCCAAATGCTCAGGATGAGTGTTGAATCCAAATGAATAGACTAGATTAAGCACTGCTAAGTACCAAATATTCATGACACATGGACAAAACTTTCTGGTTCTTCTTAGAAAGCCCAGAAAGATGCAATACTGATATATAATGCACACATTCTCACTTCACCTTACATTTCAAGTTCTTTAACTGTAATTGGTAGTCCTGTGTTGAAGCTGTAAAAAGTCAACACATACCCATATGATGAAGAACTCTTGGATCCATCATCTTTGCCATCTGCTGGTTCAGTTTGGCCAACTGTGACGGGTTTACATTCTTTGACATATCACCACCTTAAAAAAAAAAAAAAGTCTGTAAGACAACTGATTAATATATGGGGCTAAAAATAAAACAGATTTTTACCTGCTAATTTTTGATGCAAACCATACAACATCAGACACTTCAATGTACTTTAAGGATTGGTCCCTGCACCCCCCATAACAGACTGAACTGTCAGTATTGTACAAGTAACAAAGTCTATATTGAGAAAGCAAAAACACAGTAATTTCCACTGCTAAGTTACAGCATCACGAAAAACAGTTCAACTTTTACCAGTTACATAAAAGATTCCAAACATTATGAACTGCAACTTACTCTCTTCTTTCAACATCTAACTGACATTTGCACAATTCCTCCGTATCTACATATCAAGTGACCTCCCCACTGAGCTAATAAATGTGTTTGCTTGGGGTTTTTGGGGTCTTGTTTTGTTTTTTACCTTTGAAAAGCCCTTTGATGCCTCCCATCTTTTTCACCATCTGTGCAAACTTAGTGTATTGGGTCAAAAGCTCCTGAACATCTCTGGTAGAAACACCCGAGCCTCTTGCTACTCTTTGGATTCTTCCTGGCTGCTTACTGAATACTTTGGCACCATCTGTACTGTCAAGTTCTGCAATTACAGCATGGGAAAGAAAAAAAATATCATTCAGTTACTGATGTTAAAACTTGTTATATGTGGCAGTAAACTTGTTCTCATACTTGGGAATTTAGTTTTGAGTCAGAGGATGAAAAACTAGTTTTAGAAGTGACAATACAGAATTTTACAAAGAGATATTCCATAGCATATTATACTACTGAAAACCTGTTATGTTCATGTGTTAATTATCATAATTGAAAAAGATACCTGAATAGTGGCTGAAGTTCATCTTACCTTGGTCATTCATACTGTCCATTATAGTCATCAGTTTCTTTAGCCTTGCCATTGATTCCTGTTCATTGCCTTTACTCATGAAGTCAGTTCCAAACCCAGGGATCATACCCTTAATTTAAAAATGCAAAACAAAAGCTGTGTCAGAATGAGGAAAGCTAACTTTAATTAAGCATTCTTTCAGTAGTTATATACTGCAGTAGCCGAATCATTTCACTTCACAGCAGAAGTTTACCAAATACAAATTAAACTCTGATAAAATTATTTTTGAGATAACTAACCAAGATCTGGCTGAACGGTCCCATTTTCATGATGTTTTGGAATTGTTCATACATATCTCTTAATGTAAATTGACCTGAAGCACAACAAAAAAAGTTAATCAGCAGAATTCACACTGGTGATTTCAGTCTTACTGCCCTTCCTCAATTACTCTTTACATGTACCAGGTAAATATATACTGCATAGATAAGCAGATAAATAAACCTCTATTAATATGGTTAAACCATTTTAGATGCCACACATTTCAGTTAAGGTAGTTGTTCCACAGTTATTGACAAGTCTGTCAGACTTATCTATCAAAAGTCACAGCTCCATTTACTTGCCTGCCACATTTATTAAAGAAGGGATAACCATTCTTCACTATGCATGAGTTACTTACCCCTACACATAACAAATTAGCTCAGTGGTTGACATCTCTGAGAGAGCCTGCCATGATTAGGTCACAGCAAGACACTAGCCAGGCCTGGGGAGTAACTTACCATGTTTGAGCTTTTCTATGAGTGCTTCATTGTCATCCAGTTTCAACTCATTTACTTTATCTATCAATCCTTCAATATCACCCATACCTGGAAAACAAACAATCCAACCAGCTCTGAAGTTAGCATTAAAGAAAAATCACATTTTCATTTTCTAATACCCAATTAAAAATGTCTTTTAAGCACAATTGTACATAGTACATACCAAGAAGCTTGCTGATGAAAGGCTGTGTTTTAAATGGTTCAAAGTCATCTATGTGCTCGCCAGTTCCAATAAAAATAATAGGGCTCTTTGTGGCAGCAACTCTGCAGTAAAATACATTCCATGAAATAGCCTCTCAAAAACCACCCATCCTTTTGTACCACCTATTAATATAATCAGCTAGGTGCCATCAAAACATCTTTTCTGAAGTATTTTTCTTACTCCTCAAGCATTTAGGGTGAGACTCTGGGAGTAGCTAACAAGATGTTTCTCTAATTAGTACTTTCTAAAATACACACTGCTTTGAAAATTCAGCAGAAGTCCAAGTTGCTTAGTTTCACTGCTGAGCTTAAGAAACTTGAGAGGAAAGAAAAGGAAGTCATCTCAACTATATTCTGAAAAGTCAGGTAAGACAGACATTCTTTACAGGTACTCTCCTACAACAGACATTGTCAACATTGGGAAATACAAAGCAACTTAAGACTTCACAAAAATCAGAACCTTTTCACAAATCAACCACTGACACTAGCTTTCAGATGAGCTCAGCTTCTGGTCTATAGAATACAGAGCAAACAGAGTAGACCTAGGACATAACAAGTGTGTGACAACTGCAACGAGCTTTCAGCATTTCCATTTTGCCCCAAAGTTTAGTTTTCCCTCGCTATTCTATAAGTAACAGCAAAATAAATGTGGCAGTTTAAGAACTCTAGCACTTAAGACTGAAGTCAGACAGTGATTTACCAAGCTGGTGTCAGTTAACTTTGACCGTTTTGACAAATCATCTCAGCTCTATACAAGCTGTACTATTCAAACCTGGCTGGAAACTAGTCTGACATGTCATCATGTAAGTCATATCAGAAAAAATCCAACATTTTTCTAGTTCAGTAGAGTCTGCTGAAGTACAGCACATGGGAAGTCCATGAAGAGAACCTGAGAAGTATGACTGCAGGTATTTTTTACTGAATTGCTAGACACTGGCAATCCAGAAGTTTGAGTTGCACTGCAGTTTTAAGGCAGCTGGATATGACTAGAACTCTTTTTTCTGGAAAGGGCAAAGTCTTGAGTATTAAGTGAGAAGCAATTTTTTTCAGGTAAGCTGTACCTATTAAGTTCAAATTCGTATTTTTGGTAAAAACTCTTGATATGCAAGATGCAGCAAATAATTGCTTGCTGCTGTTTTCAGGAGGCAGAAGTCTGACATGTGACAATACACACTACTGTACTGCAAGTGCCTCGTAATACCCGATTCTGACCCATATTAAATATCAATGGGTGACCCTATCCACTGGAAGGAGGGTAAGAACATAGATGTTACTCAAATCTCAAATTCTGTGCAGTGTGGCAGCAACACTTTCACAGACAGGTTTCTGTGAGATACTAAGCCATTTCATGGCTGTCCACATGCTATTATATCACAATACTTACGCACTAAGAGCTCCACCTCCTTTGGCATGTCCATCAAGTTTAGTAACAATAACAGAAGCTACATCTACTTTGTCTTTGAAAGCTTTAGCTTGAGCTTCACAAGCTTGGCCAATGGAAGCATCCATCACATAGACAATGTTGTCTGGTTGCTAGGAGAAATGAGATATCACAATATAGTAAATAGTGATTTCCTGCTTTCTACAACAGTGTTCGCTATGCACTATGTTACTGTTACTTACTCCAGTAACAGCATGTAAGGGCTGTGCAGCTGAAAACAAAAGGACCACTTGAAAACTGATGCTGTATTACTGACTTATCTACAACACAGATTGTTAAGAGCTTAATAGGTTTATCGTTATTATTTAAGTCATTTTAGCAAGTATCTGAGCCAATAAACTAATTACCAATTCACCAAAAAGGAATTAATAGCTAACATCTTCCATTTGGTTTTACATCAAGAGCTGCAAGACATCCATTCCATCCACTGAAAACCATTAGCTGGAGTTGCAGGACAGTATGACACTTCCTGCAAGACCACAGAGACTTGTTAAACCCATACAAGAAGCACCAGCTTCATTCACATATCAAAGTTATCCAAGCATCATCTGTTTCAGAAGACACAGGAAACCACATCAGACTGGCTCTTTTATCTAATTCTGCAGTACAAAAGTTAAAACAGGAACAGTAGTCTAATTATGTGGAAGTATCCTTGTATTACAGATACAAGAATTAAAACTGCCACAGAACTATCAAGCAATGATCAGCCCATTATTATTCATCTCCATTCATAATTTCTAATCTAACCTAGAGATGAAAGTAATGACACATTCCAAAGGAGCAATAGCCCCATAGAAAATTATGAGATAAATGAATTGTAGACAAATTACTGTAACAGAAGCTATTGTGCTTCTTGAAACTACTCACTATAGCATTAGCAACTTGTAACATCTCTTCAAACAAAGAGTCTTCCTGTTTGTGACGTCCACTTGTGTCAACAATTATTATTTCGAAGTTTTCATTCTTAAATTTCTCAACACCTTCTGAAGCAATAATTACAGGATCCATTTCTGTATAACTGATCACAAGGAGAAACATATCTATTACACACACATGATTCTTTTTTCCTCAAGAAACCAAATCCCAACTTTCATCACTTGACTTAAACTTAACTGTAAATCTGGTTTTCAAGTGGGACTTTCCTCATACATCAAGCGAAAACTGATTAAAAATATGCCTTCCAAAGCCTTTAGTCCTTAGCATTCAGTGAACTGAAGCACAAAGGACTTTCGCTGAACATTGCACTAAATTCTATCAGCCTTTCTCTGAAAGAGGATCTAACTAAGCACCTAGACAGCACAGCTCCAGTGAAGCTTCGGGAAAAGCTATTTTAGGTTCAATGCTGCCCCTACTTGACAATAAAAATTAAGGGTCCAATCTGCAAAGATACCTCGTGAAAATCCCAATGTGTCTGGCAAAGGCCTATAAACTGCTATACAAAGAGAATGTTCCAGAGAGTTGCCCCAGGTGCCCTATCTCCTACACCATCCCTACTTGTGACTACTAGCAGACTGTATACTGAACTAGGGAAAAATTTCACCTGATCAAAGCAAGTATTATAATAAAATCTGTGTCATTAGGCAACACTGAACAGGGCTTAGTGTGAGGTATTCAATAAGGAGTAGTACATGACTGGACTTGAATCATTCTCCAAGGTGATTCTGGAAGATTCTTACCTCCCATAAAAGGGAATTCTTGCTTTTGTGGCATTCTGTTTCAACTGGTCAAAAGCACCTGTAAGAGAGGTATAATCAAGGAACTATTTTTAAAAAGTCTGTAAGCATTAAAGAGTCATATCACTGAAGTATACCTGCTCTGTATGTGTCTGCACATATTAAACATGTCTTCCAGCCTTTCCTTTGATAGAAGTAGGCTAACTGTGAAAAGAAATCCAAAACAAGTAGTTAGACCAAAATCCTACTAGAAAGCAAGACACTAACAGCTTAAGTCACTGAAGTAAGTGTACACAGGCCACAAAGTCAATCCAGCCCTCTTATAACTGACACCCCCTAATAACACTGTACAGGTATCAAATGGTAGCATCTGTTAATTGGCAAAGTATGATTTACAAGTAGTGATTAATGGTGACATGAAAACAGCTGCTTGACTGTGGCTCTGATGTCCATTTCCTGAGCTAGGAATGACTATAAACAACTCCACTTTCCATTTTATTAATTCCTGGATTCTGTTTGCTGTTAGAACTACAGATTTCATTTCCCTCCAGCAGTTGGTACTTAAGTACTGTAACAGCTACAACTTGCACAACAATTTGTTTCTGTAGTTCCAGAGAAACACTGGTATTTCTATTGCAAAGACATGTTTTAAAAGTGATGGATGAAATCCTTAGTCTCTTGCAGGATTGCAGCAGCTACAACGTATATTCACAGAACATTTGATTGATCTAAAGCAAAGTTCTACAACATAAGTTTGTTTACAGAAGAACTAAGAGAATCAGCAGTGATATATTGATATTGCCTATGTGTGACTTTCAGAATCAAATAGTGAAGAGCAGCAACAAGGACCTATCAGTCTTCTCCCATAGGGTAAATTTTCTTCCCAGCAACAATCATAAATGGCTTAAGGATCAATTCAAAACATTATTTTTTAGCCTTAATAATACAAATCAAAATTTCCTCAACAAGTTTGGGACTGGAAGAGGTTTCACACCACCCATTCATATTTAACTGAGATGTCTAACACTGAGGCCAGCTTCTGATTGCCCCAAATGGGCAATGAAATGACACAGAGTCTATTTATGGTACTAAAATGCAAAAAGCACAGCACAGAAATAAATTTTATCATCTATAATACTGTTTCATCAAGAGTTTAGTTTCAAAGACAGTCTTAAAGGAAGTTCTGAGACGTAATTTACCTCAAACTAGTATTTGGATATCCACCTCATCTCAGAACTCCCTATGCAAAACTATCCTTATCCTGTAATGCATATCTCTCCTAGTAATACTAACAGCACAGATTAACAAGCAAATCCTACCAAAAGAGTCCAATTCCCATCACCTCCCCTGAGGAAAAAAACAACAAACACACAGATTCAATGCAAGTTACCTTTGAACAAGTTGTTGTTTTACCACTTCCCTGCAAGCCAACAAACATTATAATATTCTGCTTTCCTTTAGTAGGCGTCCATGCTTTAACTCCAGGATCTACAAGCTAAAGAACAAAGTATAATGTAAGTTGCATATGTCTATAGTTGCAGGTCCCTATAGTTTGATATTCAGTAGAACAAAACAATTTTTGCATATTCTAATCTTACTTTGGCTTAGATGCTTGCTCATTTACAGTGAGCAGCAACAGCACAATCAAGTTATTTATAGTATGTATTGTTATGCATAGTAGTTCTGCAGCAGTGTTCATCTCTTTGTAACATCAACACCAAAGTCAGGGTGGTAGGGCTTGAGTATTCCAACCAACACAGATACATGACCTCCACTCCACCATCACTGCTCAAGATGGACCTCTTCTAGTAAGACTCCTACAGTACAGAAAACATTTTATGGTTGCTGACTCAATTCTCCAATGAGAAGGTATCTGTATTCCAGACAGCCATGATATGGGAGGGCACAGGCTACAGAACAAAAGTCTATACATATCCTGCTAGCTGGAAAAAGAGCACTAATACCCAGCCACTAATCTGACCAAGCAGGGAGAGTGAAAAAGTGCTCCATGAATTGCTGGACTGTCACTTAACATTCTGCAAAGGTTTAAGTACTTTGAATACATCTTCAATTGGATAGCAAAGGTATGTTTCTGGACAACCAAGGACACTCCAGAAGCTTGCAGTACTTTGTTATTTCATCTTTAAATTGAAATTGAAGAGTTACAACAGCTGAAATTCAAGTTAGTTGGAGACATGCCCAGGTGTTCATCTCAATCAGAAGAATGCTACCGTCTGCAATAGTAAGAAGCCTTACAACAGAAAATGTAACTGTACATACCTCACGATCTTAAAGCTTAGTTTGCTACTACACTGCTTCCACAGGCCAAGCTGTACAAGAAAGGTGACGTAATACTCAATTTTCAAAACCTACCTTAACAAGTTCTTTAAAGACAGCATGCTGAATCATTTTTCTTTTGTTAAGGCCAGATGCCATTTCTTCAAGATCAATTGCAGACCTGAGTTTTGGAAAACCATGAAATGCTCAGCATAACTTAAAGGATCACTTTAACCTTGTAATAAATTAAGTCCTTGCAACTGGAACAGCACTCTCAATTGCCTTTTCAGATAGGATATATTTAAGAGATGTGCACTGGAAATCCTGTTTTTGTATGGGGGACAAAAACCAGGTTTCTGAAACACATATTTCAGAATGGCATCTACTTGAATTACTTATCTGAAAATAGCCAAATAAACAGTACTGGTCACGTACACAGATTAATTTGTATCCAACACAGAATGTGGACATAAGCCATCTAGGAAGTAACAAAACTTAATATACCACTCAATGGATGACAGCAACTGTTTGTTTTAAACTACTATGAGCAGCAGTAAGCAACCAGCTAAACTCAGACTCTTCTGATGAAACTGACCAGATACTTTGTTCAAACGGTATTTTCCTGTTAAGCTGGGTGTTATCTAATAATACCGTAGGAAGTTAGAAGTCAGATAAATGTATTTTGATTATTTCACTTACTTGACATTTTCTCTGAGTTGCTTCACAAGTTTAATGTTAACATCAGCTTCCAGTAATGCCGTACATACTTCTTTTAACATAGCATTTAAAACCTTTGGAGCATAAAATAAAAGTGGTTTTACAATACACAGGATTGACTAGGCCAGTATTGGTTCAAACTAAAAATCTTAAAAATGCATTTAAAACATAAACAAGGCTTTTACAAACTAAATATGTGTAATCCTAAAATTACATTGACTGCCACCAAAAAAAGTCTATGTATTTGCTTCTCGGCACATGCAGTTTAAATTTAAAAGCCTAATACTGAAAAAGAAGGGTTCTTGATCTGTATTTTGAACATTATAAGTAACAGAGAATGCTTTCTTTTGCAAAAAGCAGGACAGCAGCTTGCATGGTAGCATGATTTACAAAACTCAAACAGCTTTAACAGAAATCCACAAACCAATTTCCTAACATGGCACAATCTCTGTAAACAAAAGTATTCCTTAAATGCAAGATGGTCACACTTCTATCTGCATTCTCAGTAGAAGCTGCACTGATGCTCTGGGGTGTGCTTCAACCACTAAAATGCATCCCTGTGACTTTTCAGAGGGAAAAGTCCTGAACAAAAAGCTCTTCTGAAAGTAGCACCTGCATAAATGGTCTCATTCGCACAGCTTGAGCTCTTTCAGGAGAAAAGCTTCTAATGCTAGAAAAATTTAATTGAGCTATAATTGATCCACTTCTCTCTCAGCTTAAGATTTATTAAAACCTTTCCTCTATGCACAAGTTCCAGTCCTACAAGTCTTGATAAGCCTCCTTTAGTTAATTTAAGCCACCTGCCTCCCTACCTGAAAAGTGTTTCTAGCAATTTACCTAGAGGCACTTCTGAACCATCACATCAGTTAGTTTTCCATCTTGCTTTTCAGTCCACATCATAGGAAAAATTTATAATTTCCAACTCAGTTAAAAAGAGACAAACCACACTATACCAAGCCCAACAGTTTCCAGAACCACATAGTATTGGCTTGAATATGAAGGCAGCAAACAAAACTCCCTCCTGTTTTCAAGATAAAAAAAAAAGCTCTTTGTTCTTCAGCTTTCAGCAGCCTAGTAGTCTAACTGCAGGCACACACACATAAATCAGAGCCATCTCCATAGTCTTATGGCCTACCATCCACCCAAACTGAGGCACATACTGCCTCTTCCAGTGCCACCACTTCAGAACACTGATCTCCCTAAGCACAGCCATCAGAGTTGGAAATCTCCTAGCTAGGATTTTTACTTGAAGGAAGACACAATCCTCAAGTTAACCCCAACCTACTTCAAGTTTCTCATACGCCTTTCAAAATGTTTCTCAGAACTTTGCTTTCTAAACATTAGTGATGCCATACATGCATACCCACATACCTCTTCATTAATAATCGTAGCATTGCTCAGTGAGCGTAATGCTGAAGTTATTTTTCTTCCAAGATCTGCTAGAACCATTTTGGCGGCTTCAAGTACAACTCAGAAGAATCTGGAAAACAAAAATTAAATTTAAAACTAGTTGAAGTTATGCCTTCACAAATTATTACAGTATTTTTTGGGTTAAGAAACCTGCATTGCAGGTTTGCTTCCAGAAAGAGATCAAGTTTTAGAGTTACTTTTAGCAAATATTGGCCTGAAATTAATTTTAGTTTATCCTGATGGCCTACTTAAAAACATGTATCACATGGCAATTACAAAGCGTTTCACTCTGCAATATTTGTGCAATGAATACAGCATGAAGAAAGAGTCCAGATAGAATGATGGTTTTTATCTTATCAGAAATAATACTCTACATCAAAGAATAAAACCAAGAAGAACAGCCTAGAAGCTCCACAACCTGCAAGGACAGTATGATCAATGGCAAAATATTTTGCCAGCAAAACTGAACATTATTTGCTGGTTCTATTTTACCTGTCTCACACTAAATTAAACTAGAGTTCCCATTTCAGTAACCACACAAACATTCTTGCATTTTAATAAGCAAAATTCACATCGTATATTTAACAGCTTTATTGAAAAACCAGATTTTTTTTGTCCACTACAGACAGAAATTATACATATAGGCCTGAAACATACTGGAACCTAGTTAGCAAGCCATAAAATAATAATTTCTGAAGGGTATGCATAATGCAGTCAACGTGACAAACAACTCCATCTTCCACACAAGGTGGCAAGATATTTAGAAGAACACATTGCAGAAACAGCAACCTAAAATTCTGAAAAAAGGGCAAACAAAAATTTGTCTAAAGACCATCATGGTTACTGCTAAAATAGAGCACTTCTTGCTTACTTCCAGTTTCAGATTTGTTTTCTCATACTCAACTATAATCTGACTGAAACTTGAGTTGAGAATCTCACATTTAAGCTCTGTCCTTCAGAACTTAAAGCAAATTAACCAATAATGAGAGCCTCTGTAATCTAGGTGGCTGAATTTTTCCATATCTTCAGGATGTGTCCCCCACCTCCTCAAATGAGTTAAAAAAAAACAAACAAGAAAGGTCGGTCCCTCTAGTAAAATGAAGAATACATCACTGGCTGCATTCTTGGCTTATCTAAGAAATCTCTCCCATCTGGGTAAGACAGAAAGAAGCTCATTATATAAACACTGAGATTTAGTAACTGCACAGCCCCCAACAAGCAAGTTTATGAGTAAGTACAAAGATATATTCAAAAGTGCATAAAACAAGTCACTCATATAAGCCAACTGTTTTGCAGAATTGAGAGTTAACGTTGTCCAGAACTTGGCAGATTAAAAAGAAACAAAAAAAACAACAAAAATCCCCACACTACACTAAAACCAACTGCCAGTCCAACTCCTTCAATATTCATGGCACAATGCACACAGAACAAAGTCTCCAGAAGTTTCAGAAGTCTAAGTACAGGCCTCAGGTGCAACAAATGCTTCAAATATACATATTAATGTACCCTGTACATAGAGGCAATTTCAAAGTGACATACATTACCATGTTATCTTGATGTTTCATTAAAAACAAACAAACCAAAAAAACCCACCAGGCTGTGAAAGAACAATATTTGCAGACCAGAACACCAACACCTGGAAAAGGACTTCTATATGAAAACCAAAACTCCAACTTCTCCTTATGAGGCACACATTCCTGCAGAGTAATTCTGAAAAAGTATTGTCATCCCCATCATCTACCGAAGGTTTCAGTAAAACAGATGTTCAGAATGTTTTTCAAGCTTGTTTCTCGCAAAAAAACCCCACAATAATGCAAAATAACGCCTTTTAAAACAGCACTGCATTCATTGAGCTGCTAAAACTGCAGCAAGTGAGAAAACTTAACTAGAGTGCTTGGATATAAGACCTAAGAATTTGATAGGATGACGAACATGCAGAAGGTGAATGCACAGTCTCAAGTTGTGCCAGGGGAGGTATAGGCTGGAAATTAGGAAGAAGTTCACAGAGTAATTTGCCATTGGGATGGGCTGCCCAGGGAGGTGGTGGAGTCACCACCCCTGGAGGTATTCAAGAAAACACTGGATAGACCACTTAGTGCCATTGCATAGCGCTGGGCAATAGGTTGGACTGGATGACCTTGGAGGTCTCTTCCAACCTGGCTTACTCTATACTAAGTATTTTAAAAATTATTTCCAGAGTTCTATAGATCTCCAAATACAAAGTTTTAATTAAGTCTTAAGAAATGTTTCTACTGCAAAACTCCAAAAGCTTCTTCCAACAGTCTGACAACAGGAAATCATAAATACTATCAAAGTTTTGAGCCACAAAACAGAAAAGAAAAAGAAAAAAAAAAAGGTCAGTTTTAGCAAGTGGCCAACTTGGGTGGCAGGTAGTCAGAAGGGCATTAACAGTAACTGAACTGCAGAACACATATATGCTGCATTCAGAGAACCTCTAGTTCTGGGAAAGCTTTTTAGATTTGATGCAGCATTCCACAAACACACCAAACAGGTTTAAATCTGGCCGGGTCCCACAGTAAACATGCCAGGCTCCACTAAGCAGGCTCCTGGCTGAGCAAGGCCCTGAGCTCTGCACAGCACGAGCTGCCTTCAGCAGAAACTGGGCACATCACAGGATTTACAGATGATGTCCAGGGTTGGAAGGGACCCAAAGAGATCATTGAGTCCAACCTCCCTGCCACAGCAGCATCACACAATCTAGCTCAGATCACAGAGGAACAGCATCCAGACAGGCCTTGAATGGCTCCAGAGAAGGAGACTCCACAACCTCTCTGGGCAGCCTGTTCCAGTGCTCTGTGACCCTTACAGTCAGGAAGTTCCTCCTTGTGTTGAGGTGGAACCTCTTGGGCTACAACTTAAACCTGCTGCTCCTCGTCCTATCACAGGGAGCAAGTGAGAAGAGCCTGTGTGTGTCCCCCACCTCCTGACACCCAGCTCTCAGATATTTATAAACATTTATTAAATCCCCTCTCAGCAATCTCAACTAAAAAGCCCCAGGTCCCTCAGCCTCTCCTCATAAGGCAGTGTTCCAGTCCCCTAATCATCCTTGTAGCCCTCTGCTGGACCCTACCTAGCAGATCCCTATCCCTCTTAAACGGGGGAGCCCAAAACTGAACACAGTACTCAAGATGGGGTCTCACCAGGACAGAGAAGAGGGGGAGGAGAACCTCCCTTGATCTGCTGGACACACTCTTCTTAATCCACCCCAGCATCCCACTGGCCTTCTTGGCCACAAGGGCACATTGCTGTTCCACGGGTAACTTGTTATCCACCAGCACTCCCAGGTTCCTCTCCACAGGGCTGCTCTCCAGCAGATCACCTCCCAACCTGTACTGGTGGACTTTATTATTCCTTCCCAGGTGCAGGACTCTGCATTTGTCCTTGTTGAACCTCATCCAGTTCCTCTGTGCCCAGCTCTCCAGTCTGTCCATGTCTCGCTGGATGGCCACAAAGCCTTCAGCTGTATCAGCCAAGCCTCCCAGTTTGGTGTCACCAGCAAGCTTGCTGAGCAGACTCTGTGCCCTCAGCAATGTCACTGATGAAGATGCTGAACAGGACTGGACCCAGCACTGATCCCCGTGGGACTCCACTGAGCTCCCAATTTATCATTCTACTGCACAGAATCCAAATGCTTCTTCATTTTCTGCTGAAAAGTTGGCATTTCAGGAATAAAGCAGCTGGATAAATAGTGAGGCTTTTATTAAGCTGTAGCAAAAGAGTAGTGAAACAACTCTGAAGAGACTAACTGCCTATCCATCTACACTAACCAGAATTCATCAAGCTAAACCAGCAGTACTTTTTCAATGCAAAAAATTTTAAGATAACAGCTTGAACATATATCAGCTGTTTAAGTCACCGTTCTGTAATAGCTGTTTGGAAAGGTAACAAGCAAAGGAGATATGACAGTTACACTAAATATAAATAGATACGTTAAGATCCACTTAAACTCTAACGTCACTCAACTACTACATCTTACTAACTTCCACCTTCTAAAATTACATGACAGAGGGATAGCAAGGCACCCTCCGAGCCACAGCACTGACTGGTTGTCCTACTTATGGTCCGACACCCTTGTTTTCATGGAAAAAGGAAAACACACGCCCACAGCCAACGTCCAGGCACTGAGCTAGGGAAGTACTCTATCGGTGGTACGAACAGTCGGAGCTAACGTCCAGGAGCTCTGTCATTCCGACTCAAAGCCGGGAGAGCAACGCCAAACAATAGTTCGGTAGACCGGAGCTCCCTGTCTAGCCCAGACACCGCCCCGCGCTCTGGCTGCCGGAAGACAATCTCGCCGCTCGTTACACGGGACCGAGAGGGCCCAGGTGGCTGCCCAACCCATTGCAGCACCAAGGGGGTTGGCCCCAGGTCGCCCGCCTGGCCCCGAGAAGCTGCCACCAGTCGCGGCAGCACACTACAGACTCACCAGGAGCGGGGCGAGGGGCCCGCGGCTGGAGCCCTGCCCACTGCGGCAAGGCCGCCCAGTGCTCCGCAGCCGTCACGGGCAACCGCCAGACACCACCGGCAACCACCACCCACCGACCAGAGAAACGTCACCACTCGGCCTCAGCCTCAGGCCCCAGTTCGCTTCCGTTTCCGGGACGCGTTCACCAGCTACCTCATTAAGGTAGCTCCACGGCTTACCCGCAACCAGCACCAACAAGACCTCAGTCGCGCCAGCTTAAGGACGGGAAGCGCTACGCCAACAGGGGAAAGGGGAGGGATTCTCCAACGGACGTGCGCGTCAAACAGAGACGAGGCGCCAGGCACTGTGCCAGAAGCAAGTCAAGTAGAGAGAGCATGCGCGAATGGAGCTCTTGTGGTGTTCACACTGGGCATGCGTGAACCCCTCCCTCCGGGGGTAGCGCCGTTCCGCATGCGCAGTAGTGCGTAGGTGTGCGCAGCGCTCTCGTGAGGAGCGGGGCTTGTCCCCTGCCACCCTGCTGCCGGGGCACGTGCGCGCGCGGAAGGTGATGGGCGATCCGCGCAGGCGTGGCGCCAGGACCGCCCCCTTCCTCCTCCCCCTTGCGTCACATGGGGGCGCCCTCCCGCGGTGGCTCGGCGCGATGGAGTTGGAGGCGGCACAGCGCGCGGTTCTGGCCGCCGTGCAGGGCACGTGCGCTGCCGACCTGCCGCGCCTGCTGCACTGGATGCGCAACACCAGTAAGCGCGCTCCGGCCCGGCCGCCGCGCTCCGGCTGCCGTCTTTGTCGCTGGGTAGTCGCCAAGGCTCTGCGGCAGGTCCCGATCATGGGGGAGGGCCGGTGGGCGTAGCGGCCTGAGCCGTGCCGATTCGTGGCCGGCGCTGCGGCTGGGCTGCCCCATTCTCCTAAGGTTCTGGCACTATGCGGGCGTTCCTCTCAGCGACGCGCCAGTCTCTGGCTCCGGAGACTAATGCGGTAGTCGGGCTAGGGGGTGGTTTGTAGGGAGTGGCGTTCTTTCCTCAAGTGGCCAGGTGCATGCTTGCCTAACGGTCGCCCAGCAGAGGGAAGCCGAGGCCGGGCCGGCAGCCTCGCTGCCCGAGGCCGTTGGTTGTAGGACCGCATGGTGAGTTGCGACTTGGAACGACCTCATCGTGCAGAGGAAGCTATTCGGGAGGCAGCTGGCGACGCAGCCGGCGTGGATTATGATGCTTGGAGAGCGGGGGAAGTTGAGAGTCGGGCAGCCTCTCTGATGCCGCCCTCTGACCTTAAGCAGGGGCTGCTGTCCCTGAAACAGTCACTGAGCACCAGCCGTCATAGGGAGCGGGTTGTCATGTTTGCCTGAACGGGAGTTGGTGACGTGTTATTAGGGTTTGGAGTGTTGTGACACGGGTGCAGGCTCTTACTGGCAGCTGTGCCGCAGAGACGCGGCTCCTGGCAGAAGAGCAGGACAGTTCGGATAGTAACCTTTCGAACTCCCTGTCGTGAAACATCAACATTCTTTCAGAAGCGCTCTAGTCGTGGTGTCTGTAGAAGTTTTTAGGCGTTAGTCTTGTCTGACTCAACTTCACATGTTCACAATAACCTTTCAGAAGCTTGAAAATAGCGATTTGAGCCCATTTGCAAACGCTGAGCTCTCCACATGCCATCTGAAGTTAATGTGGCATTCTGTTTTCTTGTTTGTGCCTCAATATAATTCCATCAACATGCTGCCATCGTGACAGATGAAGAAAGGAAATGGTCAGTGCACAAGCTGTTAGTTTGCAGCCGAACAAAACAATGACGTGGAAAACCTGAATACAGGCAGTGCACTAAAGCTGTAGGCACGTAATGCCATGCTGTACAAATGAAGCACTGCTTAGTCTTGGTATATTTGAGTTTTGCCATTGCAGGTGAAGTCTCTTGAAGGCCACCCCAAATCCTTTGATCTAGTCTAAAGCAGCCAATAAATGTGTGTCCTCTTTATTAATTATTGCCTGCTGGGACAGTAAATCTACTCCTTGCTGATCATGTGTTGGGTGGGAAAATTTGTCAGGGATCAATTACTTCCCTAAGTCATGCTGTTATGCTAGTGTTTTTCTTCTTATTTGAGTCTGTTGTTCAGCACCTCCACTTTATATTGGAAACATATTAATAAGCAAATGCACGGGGAGCTGTTGCACAAATATCAGCTATGACACTTAGAAGTTTTCCATCCGTCCAGGTGTTCAGGACTGTAGACTGACTGTTGCCCTGTGTTTTGTGGCTCACATGGCCACTCGGAGCACGTTAAATAAATAACTTTCTCTGGGTGGCCCCTCTACTGGCGTCACAGGAAAGGAACCAGCTGGGAACACAGTGTTGCCCTCCTTTATGGGCACGCAGCCCTCCTTAAGGACATCGTTTCAGAGCACCTGTGAGTCAGTCTTTGCAGCTAGAGCATAGATGGGACACGTAAAACTTGAAGACTGAACTTTAATTGATGTAGCTAGTGTTAAGTAAGTGAACATTATTATTTTCATTGTGTGTTTTTACGTATATACATGCATGTATCTAAGTACATGTAGGTGTATAGATAGAGTGGTAGAGCAATCTAAGCAGTATTTCATTCCCTTTTCCATGTCTGGATATAGTGGCAAGCTTTGCTTGCTAGATTCCTGGGAACCTAGATTGCTAGAAACCTAGTTCCTGGGTTACTGTAAACAATCTTGTTAGATAAGTTTGTTTTTTTTTTTTTCCATCCAGTATGCTCTGATTTTTAAATTGCTTTGTATGCAATCATTAATATTGATTGTGCACTTAATGTAAATAATTATGCTTCTTCTATACTTTGTGTGTTATGCCTGTATGAATTTCTCAGTTTACTGACGTATTTACAAATAGAGTAAAATACACTTGAACTTACTGAGGAAACCTGAAAATGCTGAACTATTTGAATTAGAAAGCAGATACTACTCCACTTTGATTCTATGATCATGCTTTATTTCTACCATAGAAATATTTAGCCAGTGGAATAGTTTATGTAGAGTTGCAAACATCCTTTACCAATTAATAACCTTTAAATTTTTTGTGCTGCAGTTTCCAAAAGCTGTCATAGATATTTTCTGTGAAAGAATGTATGCTGTAGGTTCCTAGCCATTACTAGATTATGCTCTCTCAGATACATTTTTTCTGAATTTCAGTGGTCTAGATCCATGCCTAGGTCTTTCATAGAATGGCTTAGGCTGGAAGGGACCTCAGAGATCATCTACTCCAACCTCCCTGAATTGGGCAGGTACGCCTCACTACTAGACATGGCTGCTCAAGCCCTCATCCAGTCTGCCCTTGAACACCCAGGGAGGACACATCCACAATCTCCCTTCTTGCTTTGTATTTATTATTCATAATTAAGATATAACCTAAAGTGTAGATCATGTTCCAAATTTTTGACTACTTTGAGCTTGGTACATCTGAGCTCTGCCCTACTGTTAAGTTATTCGCATCAGTGCAGGTTTCTGCTGCTTCGCTGTGTACATAATCTTAAAAATAGCATAATTGATTTTTTAGTTGCCATTCAATTATTTTCTAGCTCATATGCTGCAGATCAGAGGACAAAGTAGACAGTGCAATCAGAATCAGGTATCTGAAGTAATGATATAATTTCATCCCTGTATCTCCTTGACATGATGTCTTCAGAATCTTACATCATAAATTCTGAACTATTCGTGGCATTTATTGTCTTGGTTTACACTAATTTACACTATTTTTCTCTTTTTCAGAAAAAAAAAAAAAAAAGCTAGATGCTATTTATTTTCTGAGAAATGAAGTTGCACTTTGAGCATCTGCATCTTGGGCATTTCCTTACAGATTGTGACTGTATTTTGCCGAATGCTGATGTAATATAAACTACAGGTAGCCACTCATTCCCAGATGAGTCCACTGGGACATGGGTGACTTAGGCTAATTGTATTTCCCAGATGGCCAAATTTTTTGATAAATTAAAAGCCTATAGAATTTGGTGTTATTCTGCTGCTTGTAGGAGTTCCTGGTTTCAGAATCTATTGGTTATGATGTTTAAGGTATTAATGCTTGCCAGTTTTTGTCTTGTCAAGTGGTGCTGTAGTCTCCTCCTCTAAATATATGGCAGAGGAGAGGAAATTGTAAAGCTTTGTGGCTACTTTTCATTGTCATTCAATTAAGGTGTGTTTCATTGACTTGTTTTTCCATTTGGCTTTTTCTGGATAGCTATGTCATAGAATCATAGAATGGTTTGGGTTGGAAGTGACCTCAAAGATTATCTCGTTCCAACCCACTGCCATAGACAGGGACACCTCCCACTAGAACAGGTCCCTCAATGCCCCATCCAACCTGGCCTTGAACACCTCCAGGGAGGGAACAGCCACAACCTCCCTGGGCAACCTGTTCAAGTGTCTCACCACTCACACTGTAAAGAACTTCTTCCTTTAAATCTCCCCTCTTCCAGTTTAAACCCATTACCCCTTGTCCTGTCATTACAAGACCTTGTAAATAGTCCCTCCCCAGCCTTCCTGTAGGCCCTTTTTGGTTCCTGGAAGGCTACTATAAGATCTCCTCAAATCCTTCTCTTCTTCAGGCTGAAGAGCCTCAACTCTCATAGCCTGTCCTCATAGCAGAGGTGCTCCAGCCCTCTGATCATCTTTGTGACCCTCCTCTGGACTTGTTCCAACAGTTCCACATCCTTCTTTAGCTCCAGTAGTGACTACAGGACTGTAGTAGGAGAGATAACTTCTCTCTTACTATTATTTCCCTGCAGCATTCACCGGTAAGTAAGCAGAGGCATTCATCCAGCAGGTTATGTTTCTTTACCTTTTTTGCAGTATCACCACAGTTGCAAATATTTTGGGTAATGTCCCCAGCACAAGTCTTGATGACGCTTTTTATTTCTCGAAGCTGCTTCTGTGGCTCTTTACTGACAGCAACTTTTTACTGTGTTTTTTTTTCCCCCTTCTCAGTTGTTGTACTTCAGTGATTGCACTGGACATTCTAACGCCTAGATAGTGATGTAACAATCAATACTGGTTGAACAGAGGATAGTAAGCTAGTACTGAGGTTTCTGCTACCATACTCCGAATGCAATGAGGCAATCTGCAGAGAGGAGGCAGTTTTATGCAAGATGCTGAAGAGTTACCAGATTTTTGTACCATGCAGAAATAAAAGCCTAGTCTTTGGCAATACAGATGTAATTAAGAAGCAAACCTCTGATGAACAAATGGGGAAAAAAAAGAAATATTTGCTGGAAGAAAAAGGCTGTAAGCAAACAAGGATAGGATAAATGGAAACAAAAATGGCATGCACACAGACAAGTTGTTTTTCTTTGGTGTGTGGGTTTCCCTCCCACTTCCTACTGCTATCCTATCCCAGTTTTTTTAAAGGTGTTGAGCTTATAGTTTTACTTCCAGCTGAGGAGGGCTGGGCATGATTCCAGTGTTAACTACAGTCAGACTCTTTTCCTCCCTTATGCCTGTCTCTAAAGTGTATGTGCAGCCTTTGAGAGAAGCCCTACAAATAGTGGTTGCTCTTAGTGCTGTTGCAAAGACGGCCTCACTGATTACTTTAACTCTGTTTCCTGCTGTATGCATGAAACAATATGGAGAAACTTTTCCATGGAGGAGCCAAGTTACTTTATAGTAAAGCAAGTTATCTAAAGACTCTCATGTATGTGGAACTGAGAGAACTCTAATGACTAATCTTCCTTAGCAGTGAAGGGAGTGCATGTGTATGCAAGATTATATTAATTTTCTTTGTAAAAATACAGAATCAAGTACTCAGTCATGCCTTTTTTTTTCCTTTTTTTTTTTTTGATACTGCAAATTTTAGAAATTCCAAATCATTGTGTGATGGAAGAGGGCATTACTTTTAAAAGGAAGCTGCTTAGCAACACGGCTTTGCTGTTTCGCAATCAGCCAGCTCTTCCCACACGCTACAGTGAGATGTGTGTCATTTCATGATGACTTGCATTCCAGCTTTTCTTTTGAGTTGGTCTTAGATGTCAAAGAAAATTAACTAAGAGTTGAAAAGAATAACAGGAACCTTTGGTGTCTTAACTTTTTTGTAATAGGATGATTAATACTTTAATATCCTTTTGCAATAACCATGTTTCAGAAGTTCTGGCTAAGAAAATTTGGGTGAAAACCAAGAGCTAATTCAAAGCACTTGGGAAACCCCCTCCTGAAGATTCCCCTCAGCTGGATCTAAGAATTTGATGTATAGCATCTCTATAAATATGTGTATGGTCATATTACTTCTTGCTCCTCCACTACCCAAACTCTTAAGAATTTTCAGTAGCAGGAGAGTTTGCACTTGGTAAGAATGGATTCTGGGGAAGATAAGCAGAGAAAGCAGAATTATCAAGCTATCTGTATACATGGACAGAGATACAGATACCAGACAAAGTAAACACAGGATTCTAATTAAGGTGATCTACTGGAGAGCAGCCCTGTGGAGAGGGACCTGGGAGTGCTGGTGGATAACAAGTTATCCATGGGACAGCAATGTGCCCTTGTAGTCAAGAGAGCCAATGGGATCCTGGAGTGATTTAAGAAGAGTGTGTCCAGCAGATCAAGGGATGTTCTCTTCCCCCTCTTCTCTGTCCTGGTGAGACCCCATCTTGAGTACTGTGTTCAGTTTTGGGCTCCCCAGTTTGAGAGGGACAGGGAACTGCTGGAGAGGGTCCAGCAGAGGGCTATAAGGATGATTAGGGGACTGGAGCACTGCCTTATGAGGAGAGACTGAGGGACCTGGGGCTTTTTAGTCTGGAGAAGAGAGGATTTAATAAATGTTTATAAATATCTGAGAGCTGGGTGTCAGGAGAGGGAGGACAGGCTCTTCTCACTTGCTCCCTGTGATAGGACAAGGAGCAGTGGGTGTAAGCTGCAGCCCAAGAGGTTCCACCTCAACACAAGGAGGAACTTCCTGACTGTAAGGGTCACAGAGCACTGGAACAGGCTGCCCAGAGAGGTTGTGGAGTCTCCTTCTCTGGAGCCATTCAAGGCCTGTCTGGATGCTGTTCCTCTGTGATCTGAGCTAGATTGTGTGATGCTGCTGTGGCAGGGAGGTTGGACTCGATGATCTCTTTGGGTCTCTTCCAACCTCTGACATCCTGTGATTCTGTGATGAAAACTGGTGATTGTAAAACATGTATGTGACTTACTTTGCTTAAAATTTGTTTTGAAGCTTCTTTATGAATGTAGAAGGCTTAAAGAATTAATAAAATAAGCTTTGGTTATGTTGTTCTTATAAGAAGCTGGTTACTTTCTGCCAGTAATGAGGGGCAATGATTTTAAATTAGAGAAGAGTAGATTTAGGTTGGATGTTAGGAGGAAGTTCTTTACCATGGCAATAGTGGAACATGAGCAGATTGCCCAGGGAGGTAGTTGAGGCCTCATCATTGGAGATATTCAAGGTCGGTCCTGACCGGGCTCTGGGCAGCCTAATCTAATGGAGGATGTCCCTACTCACTGCAGGGGTTTGGACTAGATGACCTTTGGATGTCCCTTGCAACCCAAACCATTCTATGATTCCATGAATAGCTAAGTATGCTTTGGGATGGAATAGTATTTAGAGTTCCTGAAGAAGTTGGTATACTGAAGTTGCAGATTGCTTCTCAAGTTCTTTAGCCAAGAAAGGAAATAGTAAAGTTTTAGAGATGTGGGATTTTCTCCTTGACCTGTGTCTTCAGTGTCTTTAAAATACACTGAACGGTTAAATAAGCTTTGCATTAAGTAACATTAAGGACTTCTGTGAGGCAGAGTATATCTAGAAGACTATAAGGTGCTCGCAGTTGTGGCTACCTTTGCTGAAGTCTCTTCTTTCCATGTGACATGTAATCTTGTCTTGTGATTTGGGATTCATACCTAGCTTGTCTTCAATCCTGTATTTCCCAGTGCTTGCGGTGCCAGGGTGTTTAGCTGTTGGCATAGCGGTGCTCTCTGTTCAGTGTGAGGCTTTGTGATGTTTTCTTAGCGTGTGTTATATTTGCTGTAGGAAGGCTGAGCAGCACCAGGGTGTTAATTAGGCTTTTTGCTATGTGTAAATTACATTGTAAAAATGCATGTCGAGTAGATCCAGTGGAACCGGTTTTTAAAGTAAAATACAAACACTGTGCACTCAGACTTCCTCCATAAACAAATGATTGTGATTCATCCTACAGTATTTCATGACCTCTATAGCTCTTTCCTGGTTAGCTGTCTGTTCGATGAACACAGGGATTGGCTTGCACACTTTCCCATTTCATATATATGTAGTAGACACTAAAATTGTATCAAAACCAGTTCTCTATTTTTGCTCCTTCTCTGAAGATCCCTTGTAAGGTGATAGTGAGATTCTCAAGAGCAAACAGTTTGTTAGGCACAAGGGTGGAGTTGATAAAGCTGTACCCGCAGAGGCAGAAATGTGTATTTTCATATTTGGCACCTGTGTTCTGTGCTTGATGGCAATCTGTAAATATTTACATACTGCAGGAGTAAATGTGTTATTGTGAGATAGATGTTGCTGCTTCTTGCTTTGGTGGGAATGAGGCAACTCTCCCATGTCTAAGTTCAGTCACAAACTGTAGACGTGTGCAGCTTCTGCTGAGGCTGCCATTTTGTCATCTCAGAAGGAGCATGCTCATATCTCCTCTTTTTCTTTTTTTTTTTTTCTANAGGACAGTGAGGCTGGAGCACATGACCTACAAGGAGTGTCTGAGGGACCTAGGGTTGTTCAGTCTGGAGAAGAGGAGATTGAGGGGACACCTCATTGCTCTCTACAGTTACCTGAGGGGGAGGCTGGAGGAGGGAGCAGCCTCTTCTCCTTGATGAGATGATAGGACTAGAGGAAATGGTTTCAAAGTGTGGCAGGGGGCATTCAGGGTGGATATTAGGAAATATTTCTTCACTGAAAGGGTTCCCAAATACTGGAATAGTCTGCCCAGGGCAGTGATGGAGTCATCATCCCTGGGGGTGTTTCAGTGGCATGTAGATCTGCTGCTCAGGAACTTGGTTTAATGTTGACCCCTCAGCACTGGGTCGAGAGTTGGACTGGATGATCTTCCAACCAGATGTATTCTCTGATTCTGCGATGCACTGATGGTTAGGAAGGAGTATTTCTATTTGCCATACTTTTTTTTTTTGTGTCATTGTTTCAGTGGTTTTGCATTGGATGTGTATGCACTGTAAGATATTCCTTAGGACCTGTTTCACACAGAATGTTCACAAGAATTTGTGCTATAATTTGTTTCTTAAGGGGAAGTCAGTGAGCCCCATGTAATATGGTCAATGTTGTGGCAAGTACTATATAGATGGAAGTCAAGGCAGGGAAGGGGTGTTCTGGAGTTGAGGAAGTCCAGTTTATCTCCCACTTAAAGTATATACTGTGCAGCTGGGACAGTGAATAGCCTGGAGAGCTGTCCACTGCTAAAGTTAGCCAGAAAAGGTCACCCAGGCCATGAAGAAGCAGATCATATTGACAGGCCAGCTCTGGAATAAAGGGAACTGAAGTTCTGCATTTGCAGTGTGTTGTGGCTGGCCTGGTGGTCTATGAACACTTTCTGCATTTCATTAAATGCTGTGTATGAATTTGATACTCTTAACAGGCAGCGTAACAGCTGGATGATTTCTCTCTTGCATAGTAATAGTATTGTTTTAAAGCATATGCCAGATGTAGGGGCTTATTGCCCACAGGCACTGGTCTGTACAGCTGCTAATATCAGCTTTCTAGTCTCTCATTCTGTCTGTAGCACTTTTTTTGGTCATTCTTGCTTTCTGAGATGTTATCTACCTTAGCAAACTGGATCCTTTGCTCTCAGCAGACCTGTCATGGTGCTAATGATCCCAGTTAAGCCACAGTTCAATCCATCCACTTTCCCTTCCCATAATTTCTGGGTTTACTTCTGTGCTATGTGATGTCCATAGAAATCTTCCCATAGTTTGTCAGAAAAATCACTCTTGTGATTCGGGGAAGTTAATAACAAATTGGCAAGTTGGTGGATGGACCATGAGGTTAGCAGGAGATGGGTGCCTGTTAGAGACTTCAAATTAAAATGCTGACAAGCTGGAGCTGCTTTATTGCACCTGTTGTGGTGTTCATGCTGTTGCTCTTGCAGCTGCTGCCTCTATCCTTCCTGTTCCTCACTGCAAAGTATGCATCTCTTTAGTGGCTGAGGTTCTGGAGAACTTAAACTGTGAGCTGTTTGGAACAGCAAATTGTCTTCTTGACTTGTAACAACTGCTAATGGTGTTGTGCCCATGGGGGCTTACTGTGGGGCTTTCAGGATTACCTGTTGGAGTCAGGGATGTATTGAAAGAGCAGTTTACATTTACACTGAAAGAGAGTATCTTGTGCTAATGAATGAGGGTTTCTTCACTCATACTGTTCTCACTACAGTCCTTAAGAAAAAAGCATTTCAGAAAAACTTGATAGGTAAAAATTTGGTTCGATTCTTTTACTAGCTTTAAATTTTCTCAGTGTTTCTAGTGTTGCTTATGTTCCACAGGAAAGATGAAGCATAGAGAGACTTGCAGCACGTTCTATAGGTTCATTTTGAACTGGTTTGCAATTAGGGTTGTCTGTACTCACGTTCCCACCTGGGACAGCAATGTTAACAAACTTTTTTAAACACCTCTAAAACTGTCAGACCTTTTTTTGGTGAGTGATACACAGGTATGTAAAAACCACACTCCTCACCCAGCGTGCTGGCTGACTAAACAGAATAGAAACAAACCAGAAGTGGGTGTCTAGTTTTAGACAAGAATCAGTAGAAAGAGTTTGGTGTATTTTTCAGGACTAGGTTTATGGTTGCTTTTTTTTAATGTGGGTTTTGGTTCTTTTACAGGTGTGTAGTTTTTATCTGGAATGTGCATTTATTTGGAACCAGTTCAGTGTCCTCAGAGCACTGAGATGTCCAGAAAAAAAGGAACTTTATCTGGCCCTTCTTTTGAGGAGAATGTAACAGAAAAGGAACCTAGTACAGGCATATAGCAGATCTCATGCTGAATGTCAGTTAGGAACATCGTACTCTAACATGAAATTGGTTTCTGCAAGATGTGAAAAGTCTGGTTAGTGCAAATAAACCTTAAGCTGGAGTAATTTATCTGGTTTTCGATACCACAGGTCATAAAAGGATGAGAGAGTCCAGAGATCCAAAGAGAACTGATAAGAGCAGTTGAACTCTAAAAACATACAAGAAAGGGATGGATAAGTGGGTCTTGATTCTTCACAAAAAGAAGACTGGTGAGATACATAAGACTTCAAAGAAGTAAAACGTTGCTATATACTGGAAAGGCGAAACTTTCCTATTTCCATTTTGAGTGCAACAGAGTACTGAGTTTGTGGCAGAAGAAATCTGGATCAGGAAAGAATTCTTTTCTAGCTGTGTATTCAAGCACTGGAATAGGTTGCTAAGGGAGGTCATAGAGTCTCAAGCATTAACAATCTCTTTTAAAAGAACAGGAATAGTAGTGACACTTGTTACTGATTCAGCACTGGAAGAAGAAAGGATTAGTGACTTCCCAAGGTTCCCTCTTTGTCCTTTTTCTTGGTGTCTTGAAAAAAAAAGGTGTTAAAGCATTGCAGACATACTCTGGAAAAATAGCAAGAATTTACAGTGTGGCTTTGCAAAAATGTTTACGTTCATTCTTATTTTCTTTCACATTTGAAGTATTTTCCTAGCGTAAGTCCTGTAAAATGTGGATTGAACTGTTGAACTGTGCATTATCCCTGATTTTTTGGTAACTACTTTATTAGAAAGATGGTATTTATAAAAAGAAACTTGTATATTAAAAAAAAGAAAGGAAAGCCTGCATTCAGGCAACTCTGAGTTTTGTAATTTCTCCAATAGTTCAAAAGCATCTTTGATGTTTTTTATATCTTAAGCTAAAACAGTATCGCCATGGTGGCAGCCCAAACCATCATATGTGAGTTATAAGTTTATAAGTATGAAAATAATTTGAGATTTCCAAAAAGCACTACATTTATTTTAAGTGGCAAAGTTATTACAATCCAAATCTGTCATTGGCTGGGAAAGCTAACAAAGGCTGAAAAATGCATTTCAAATAAAAACCTTATCCATCTGGTATCGTTTATGTCTTGCAACTGCACTGTACTGGCCATCATTTAGTACACTTGATCTACATGTAATTGTTGAGGGTTTTTTTTGTTTGTCTTGATTTACAGATGACTTCGATGATCTTGTGGTGAGTAACAATGATGTTGTGCTCAAAAATATTGCAGAAGATTTGCGGAATCGTTTACCCATCGAGGCAATGTTAAATTCAGAACATCAAGCTGTTCAGAAGGTAAATTGATTGTTACTGACTCCTTTTGCTGAACCACATCACCTATTTGATGGCTATGCTCATTTCAGTTTTAGTAGTAGTTTGTAATAGAAAACTGGCACTGGATTGAGATGCAGGAAATCTCAGTTTGGTTCTCAGGTCTATTGCTGCGTGATTGTGTGACTCTCAAGAGAGTTGTTTCATGGTTTTAAATACTTTGGTCATAAGTTACTTTCATTTTGTGTGGTATGACACCTGTCAGTGATTCTTTAATGCTATCTCTAGCAGCCCCCTTAAAATAAAACTGCAACACAGGACCAGTGTTTTACTGTTGCCATAATGTGGGCAGCTCAGAAATTATTTCCAACTCTTTTCAGATTCTGATGGCTCAGAAAGAAGTGGGTTGTGAGTCCTGTGGGAGGGGAAGAGCACCTTTCTAGTTGTGCTGTCAGTAGAGGTGGAAAGTTAACACATTTCCCAGAAAAGTGGTGTGCAGCTCTTAAATAGGAAAAGTGGATTGGCCACATGCAGCAAGGCTCGGAAAGGGAGGAGAGAGAATAAGGAGGATGAAAATTATACCCCATTAAGTGATGAGAAGGGAAGCACCCCAACTGGTATGCTTTTGATTGAAAAAACACCCACGTTAATCAAGGGTGATTCTGGATTGAGGCATGAAGATGAAAATATTCAGACAGCTGAAGCTGAGAAACAAAATTGCCCTTTCTCCTAAATTCAAGTTACATTCTTATTAAAGTGGAACAGGAAAAGCTTCCTTTACCCTGTACCTCTTCTAGAGCCAAGCAAGCACTAAGGAGACAAAACTGACAGCAAGTCTTCTACTCAGCTATGGAAATCAACTTTCTTGCTAGTTTTTTCAGTGGAATTTGATGATCCAGTTTACTTGCAGGATTTCTGTTGTTCAGGTTTGATTTGTAACTTGAGTAGGGAAAATCTTGGACCTTGGGGATTTTGAGAAATGCAGGATGGTGGGACAATTAACTGTATAACAGTATAAATGACATTAAGAGACCTGATTATGCTTGCCCTGTGTTCTATTCTCAGATACACCAGCATCCACTGCCCATGATTCATGTTGATGCATTCCTTTATGATGATGATTTTGTTGATTCATTGTGTGAGGAGGGGAAAATGAGTAGGAGCTACTGCACAGAGTGTGGCTCATACAAGACAGCATCTTTAGGTAAGTGCTCTTTTGGGAACATGAGTGGCAAATTCAATTTAACTAGACTGATTTGTGCAGTGACTCAGCTGGGCATCACAACATCAGGCTGATGGAGGACTTTGTCTGGACTGGTGCGGTACACAGGCCAAAATTATTTTCTGTAACCAATGGAAGAAGAGTCTTACACATGTAAGTTGAGTTAATTTGCAGTGTATGAGTGACACTAGTTGCCCACAGAAACTGGGCAGGGAAGAGGCAGGGTTACGTGCCACTGAAAAGGTAGAGGCAAGTGGAAGACAATACTGTAGGAGTGCAAGCAGTAGACTCAGTCTCCTCTCACGTGCTGAAAAGCAGTTGAAAACACCATTTGTCTTAAAACTTGTGTGTGGTGTGGTAGAGATCATTGCTGTCATCAGTATAGCACAGGCATTGAAGTAAGAGTGGTGTATGTGGATAACATTCTGTTCCTTAAACCTTGGAGTTGAAATTCAAGCTATTGATGTATCTGTCCATATGAATAAGTTAGCTTGGACTGTGTGTAGACTCTGGTGACACATTTTCTTTTCCTCTTAAACAATCCCAAGTTACTTCATTTTGTATTCTTTAATATGTCACTGTGCAGAAAAAGG
Organism: Psilopogon haemacephalus; assembly: GCA_013396835.1. Taxonomy (NCBI): domain Eukaryota; kingdom Metazoa; phylum Chordata; class Aves; order Piciformes; family Megalaimidae; genus Psilopogon; species Psilopogon haemacephalus. The sequence goes on from VWZI01012601.1 coordinate 149,211, forward strand.
TAATTCAGTTTCATGAAGGATTTCAGAATTCTCCATCTAAGGGCAGAAATCCCCAGATTCAGGACAGACTGCTTGGCAGGCTACCACTCATCTTCAAACCCTGGTTTTCCAGGGTCCCCAGCACTAGTTAAGGCAGGAAGCCATACAGGTATTCAGTGATGGTAACTCTTCAGATTAATAGCTCATTGGTTAATAAAACAGTAGTTAGTACTGCCCGCCCAACACCTTTGTTCTGTTCTTATTTCCCAGAGTTTATTTCGCATTCCTTTTCCCTCATGGAACTGAAGTTTCTTTATCAACATGTACTGCCTGACCTGACAGGAAAGGTAGTGGTTGACGTTGGCTCCAGACTTGGTGCAGTGCTATTTGCGGTAACTTCCAGCACAGGAATTGGTATTTCATTGCTGTGACAAACATTTTCCCTCTTCTCTAACTGCCTGCTCTTGTTGCTCCATCTTGGAAGGGTCATTGTGAGAGGCACCTCTGCTCTGACTTCCTGAACAGTATAAGGTGCAATTTCAGTTCTGGTTCTGTTCCTCACAAGAGGGAGTGCAAATGATGTTGCTTATGGAGAGAAAAAGTCTGTTGTCTGACCAAGTAGAATATTGCTGTCTCACATGCTGCTCTTTTGCTAGCTCCTGCTCTGGCTCTCCCTCTTAAGTTTGTCCTCTGTGTCTTGACCACATCTATATAGTTATGTTAAATTCCTTTCTGAAGCAGACAAACTGTTAAATTATGCAAAAGAAGACTTTGATATGAATTTGTCTCCAAAAACATATTGTGCCGCTCCGCGTTTTAAAATGCACATAAAATACTCCCATCAAAAAACTTGAGTGCAATTTTGATTGCTTTTGGCATGGCTGGTGCAACATATGGCCAACAGCATTGCAAAGCACACATTACAACTTTCTCAAAAGTCAATGGCTGGTTAGGGCTTAATCTTAGAAACACTGGAGCATGTAATTTTACTCGTCTGAATAATCTAATTTTAGGACTACTCAAATGAGGAAAGTTGCTCCAATTTGTAAATATTTACAGCATTGTGTACTTAAATGGTAACACTTCTGTTAGCCTGAATTTATTCTGAAGTACTTAAATGCTTGTATTGTTATAGTAGATGATCGTTTCAAACAATGCAGAGGAAAGGCTTTTAAGAAAAAGAGCTCTATTTTATGATCTTGTTCTTGGCTTGAATTGGAGTAGGGGTTACTTCACCTTTGCAGGTTTCCTTTCTATTCTTCAAGTCGCATGGTTTCAGAAAACACTAATAATTGGATTGTAGCATGTAGATGTCTCAGATATTTTGTGTATTTAGCATTGTTTGCCTTTGCTGCTGTTGGTGAAGTGTAGTTACGCTGTTCAGTGCAAACAATGACACTTAAAGTGGTATCTTCAATAGGGCCCTCTAGGCTCAAGTATTTTTGTACTTTGTTTTTCCTTAAATCTCCCAACACTTTCCAAAATATCAGTCTGAAACAGAACTATTACTTTGGGCTTATTATTGAGGGATAATTTATCTTCTTTTTCCTGTGTACCTATGTGAAGCACCTGAAAATGGTAGCAGTACAATACTTGGAGGTGCTGACAAAGACTCTGTGTCAAAATAGCCAGTTATACACCCAGCTATATTTCACTTTTTTTTTCTCTTACTCCTTTCTTATTCCATTCTCCTAAAAACAAACCAAAAAAAGATGTGCAGTCTTTTCCTTCCATTCTATTTTTGTAATTTGGTCTCTACTGTTTCTTTCTTTCTTAGACCATTTTCCATCTGTTTTGCAATTGAAGTGAGATTGGAGATTCTCTTTTTTATTATTTTGACCTGTCTTTTTGAATCTCTTCTGAAAATTTTGGAGACATTGAGTGGGAATTGCCAAATAGGAGCTTAGCTCTGAAAAACTCATGTCCACTGAAAGACATTTCTCGATTTGCTGTTTTAAATTGCTTTCTTAATCTTAATCTGTGTTTTATTTTTCTGTTTTAATTGACGTTTTTGAAATTGTTTTGAAGGCATCACAGTTACTACATTTCCTTTTCCTAATATAGGGTTATCTTTATAGCTCAGCCTCCCAACTATGTGGAGTAGAAATGAATGCAGAATTTTGCCAGTTGCAAGAAATTATGATTACAAAATACCAGTTCATTGACAGAATAAAGGTAACTAAATATACGATTTAGTGTAAGTATTTTTAATCACTGTGTACTAAGTATCTGGTTTATGTGAGTGGCTGGTAAATCAACATTCTGAGAAGCTTCTGCCTGTTCTTGTTTTGGTGCTAAACAGGCCTTGCATTAGAAAATAAAAAATGCTCATAGCAGGTGGGAAGAGATAAATTATCAAAATACAATAATGTGTTTCTTGTAATGTACATTCCACTAACAGAATGGGTTTCAAACAGTGTGATATCATTATGGCTACTATTTCCGTAGTCTGATTACGGAAATTACTACTATTTTAATAGGAAAATTATTCTTTTTCCCCTTTCTGGGGAATAACAGTTGCTGCCATCAAAAGTTGATGAGTAGAATCCTGTATTTTGTGAGTGTGCTCTTGAATGGAGTCACACAAACTGCTGGGTGTAGCAATTTCTGGGAAATTAACCTGGAATGAAAGGAGAAACATAAGAAACATAAAATATTTAGCACAGAGTAAGCAGTATCACTGGGTTGCCCAAGTCAATCCCAGTTGCTGTCGGTTTATCTGTAACCTTTGGTTTTTGCATGTGTTTTATGGTCACAACACTATTGTAACAAGACTGAAACTGCTGTTAGGAACTCTGTCAAGCTAATTATTTTGAGCTAGAGATCTGCAGACACGTTTTTCAGCCTTGTATATTCTTTATTATAAGCCTTTTTGTTTTTCCTTCACACCTTGTAATTCTGCTGAAGTATTCATTTCAGAGCATGAAGATAAGAAGATAATTCATTTTCAAAGCAATGCCTGAGGACGTAGCTATTTGAGTCTCATTACATGCTGATTTAGTCATGTGACTCCTGTTATCACACTGCTTTCAACGTTTCAATCTTACAGTTTTATTTCACTCACAAATGAATACTCTCTAGAGGTAAATATGAGCTTGAAAAATAGAATCCAGTTGCTGATAATAATTTGTGCCACAAATTTGAAAAGTATTTAAGACATCTGTATTCAATAACAATTGGGTATTTTTCCGGATATTCTGATCTTTATTTTTTTTTTTATTAAAGCATGTTCCTTAAAGAAAGCAGTGCAGAATGATGTTTTTAGTAGCTAAGACTTAAGTGAACCTTATGTTTTTTTGGTCAGTGTTTGGTTTGTTAAAAGCACCTAGAAAGTTGCCTAGCATCTTTCGGCACTTGAGCAAACATTGAGGTACTGGGAGGAGAGCAAACAGTTCAGTAGACCTTAGAAAACCTGAGACCTCAATTCAGAAATTGCCTCTAATCATGCAAGGCTTGGTGAGTATTCCACTGGGCAACAAAACAGTTTTTAATTCAGTTCTGTGTGCTGTGTTGTTCCAGCATATAGGAAAGCAGGTCAGGAAACTGGTCTAGCTGAAAAAGAGCCCATCAAAAAAGCAGTGTTTTGGATGGAGCGATACCTGAGTCTGTCTTATGATGCAGCATATATGGTCTCACATTGCCTAGTAGGAATGAGAATGATAGAGTGCTTGGGTCACTTTAGTCAGCACAATCACCTACTCTCTAAATGTAGACTAATTTTAACTTAAGTGCTAACCAAGTCAAGGAAGCATCAACACGTTTCCTAGTACTTTTAGCATCTTTCTGAATTTAGGCTTAAAATCTTAGCACTGCCATTAGGAGGGCATGCAGAAAATTTAGTGCTAATTATGATTTCTTGTGCTGCAAGAAGTCCACTGGTGGAACAGTCCACCAGTCACTTGTGTTTGAATTGAAAGTCTGCTGCTTAGTTCTTTTGTACAGAGTTCTGGCAGATATAGCTGCAACATAGTTTGCCCCTAGCTGTCTGTCCTGCACCACTGCAGGAGGCTGTGACCAGTGTAATGGGCCAGCAGTTAAGTCTGTAGGTAATTACCACCTAGGTTTATGATCTTTCATTTTAATCTGCAATTAGCAGTGGCTTTATGCAATGGCCATGTATTGCAACTAAGACCTACTGTTTCTATGACTGCTGATTGTGGTCTCAGTGGTCTGTTATGGTCTGACTGGTCTGTCATTCTCTTCTGCCAGAATGTTTAAACAGCTCCTGTACTGCTTATCACCAATTTCAATTGTCCTAAAAAGCTTTAAATTTCATGAACTAGTGGATAAATAGTTCACATGTCCGCATGCTAAAAGTAGAAATCTGAGTGGTCATCCTGACAACTGAACTGTCTCACTGTCAGTGAGATAGAGCCTTCAAACACTGTTGTGTCAGGTCTGGATAAGGTATAAGATGCTTCCTTTCTAATTGCCACAGGCACCAATGAACAGCTTGGCATGGTAAGGTGTTTAAGGAGATACAGCTGTTTGTTTTACTGATTTGGAGCATTTGCAGAGAAGCCATGGAACATATCTCTCAAAGATGAAATGCCGAGGTGCCTGATGTTTTATGAACACTAGAGTTTTGTTTCTGTTGTTATTGATACTGACATACTTGGCTGGAATTGCAGTTGCTATAATGCAGTCTGATAGCATGACCCAGAGTGATGAACTGTGGCAACTTACCACATGTGAGCCCTTAGAAGTTGCAGGGCTGATTGTATCTGTTTCCCCTGTCAATCAGAACAGCATGCATTGCATCTTTGTTATGAGGAGGAATACATTTGGTTTTTCAACAAGTATCAATGTATTGTTAAGTGGGCAAAATGTTTTTCTTATATATTAACATTCAGCTTCCTATCAGAATTAAAGATTTATTTTTACACCTGTCCAGTACTTGAAGAATTTGACAAAATTGGGTTAGTGTATCCCCAGCTCACACAGTAAAGATTTTCTGTCCATTTTCAACATATAGGGATGCACTTTTAAAAAGATGTGTGGAATGTAAGTAATATTCAGGTTGCCTTTCTCTTCATTATCCCTACAAAAGATGTTCCAATTTGTATTTCTCTTCAGCTTTGGGATGCAATATATTTCTCCTTGATTAAGAGGAAATCACATCTTACTAGAGTGTTAATGAGTGTTTGTATTCTCCTGTCACTATAATCTCAGCCATTTGAAAATGAAATTATGTGCTAATATTCTTTTTGTGGGTGAAGGTAGATGAAAACAAACTAGCTTCTGTGCTGATTGGAGAGGCAGTTTAGCAAAGTAAATCACTTTTTGTCCAATAGGGCCACTGAGTATCCTGCTTTTCCAGCATCCCCAGTCCCAATGTATGTTGTGAGATTTCAGCTGTTAAACCTGGGTCTGTAGTGTCTTCTAGCTGAGCCCACTGAGCACGAAACACTTTTTAATATCCTGAAAAAAACTTTAGCTAGTTTAGATCCTTTCCAGAAATCAGCATTTGTGATAAAACATGGTTAAGTGATATATAACAGCCATCACATGCATCATGTCCTCTATGTTACACAGTGTTCTAAACCAAAAGCAGTTTATTTCACTTAATGTAATAAATAAAGAATTTTAATTAGATTTTTTTCCCAAAGCTTATCCTAGTTACTTACTTCAGTTTTATCTACTGTGAAGCCAGTGAAAACAGCCATTTTTGTGACTGGTTCAAAATGGTGGTGGCAGGTGCTGTATTAGATTGACAGGCTTTGTGGCTGCTTGAAGGCTGTATTTGTCTCTTAATTCATGCCTTGTGAAACTTTTCTCCTCCAGGTGGTTCACGCAGACATTCGTACTCAGGCTTCACTTCTTCAGGAGGCTGATGTCGTTGTAATGAATAATGTTTTTGAATATTTTCTTGACAGACAGGAACAGGCCAGGTAAGCTATGTGTCCAAACAAGTTATCTATTTCCTTGGCAAGGTGTCTGTAACCTTGTGAGTTAAGGTTGTGCTTTTTGAAGTCACATACATAAATTACACAAGGAAATGGTTTCAAACTGCTTACATTTAATTGTTATACTTAATGCTGAGGTGTTAATGGCAATTTTTTATTGTTAAACCCACTAGACATGATGTTTTGTTTACCTAAACCTTGGCCTGAATCTTCGCAGTGATCTGTTAAAACAGTATCTTGCTGTTAAAGGATTTGAAATTTGTGTATCAGTGTGAAGCTTAATCTTCAGAAAGAAAAGAAGTCACTGACTTGTGATGTCAGAGCTTTAGTGTCAATGCATTGCAAAATGTGGTTATTAATGATATTGCAAATATATCTTCATAAAGATGTGGTCCCAAGCACACACACAAGTAGGATTCTTCTCTTTGGGGTACAAGACACTCACAGAATACCTTTTTCTAATCCATCAGTATCTGTTTGAAACATAGATAAATTTAATGTCCGAAGTTACTGTGCCTTTGGAATGGGCAGTGGAAAGAAAGGGTGCCTGCACCTCCATGCCAGCCAACAGTGGCATTCACCAGCAGTTTCAGCTAAGGCTTGTCTTACTGCCCTTGATACCCAGGCAGTGATGTTAACTAGAGAGGTACAGAGTGGATGGGTGAAGGTTAGTGGATGTTTCAGATTGCCAGAAGATTTGTTTCCCAGCACATGAGCGAGAATTCATTTTATTGTTTAAGAGCTCAGGGATAGTGCTTTTGTGCTTCATTAGTCCCATGAAGACAAATGACATTTGAGGAATGCTGGAAATTAAATTGGTTTTGCTCTGAATTGCTGTGCTCTAAGAAATGATCTGACTTGCAAAATCAGAAAAAAAAAAAGTAGTGCTGGAGGCTGCATACCCCAATTGCTAATGTCTTAAGAGAAGTATTTTTTTCATGACTGTAAAGTATATAAAGAGCAGTTTGTTGTTAAGCTTAGCAAGTGTGCTTAGAGACTGGATTTTCTTCAGAACCAAAAGCTTAAAGGGGCCAAATGTTGATGTTTAACCTAGTCCAAAGTGAAGATAGTGGTGGTACAAAATGATGTGCCTGTATGTATCAGAGTTAAGAATTTAACAAAATCCAGCACTGTAAGACCACACGTTCTCTCTGTTTTTAGTACAAAGCTTGATTTTGTTCATACAAAGATAAATGCCTAGCTATTAGTAGTGATAATAAGCATGTATAGCAAGTTTAAGATTAATCTACCTCTGACCAATAAACTGCAAGTGTTAGATCAATTTAATATCAAACGTGATTTTTTTTTTTTCCTAAAAAATTGGTGACTTTTGAATATGTTTCAGAGCTTGGGACTTTATTGCTGGTAATGTAAGGAAAAGAGGGTCCTTATTAGTGACAGTTCCGAGCCTTGAAGAATCACTTTCAAAGCTCCAGGTAAGTTACCTCCCCCAGTTTTACCCAGCACATTTTATCACTCTCATACGAAGTGGCAATTCTGTAGATGATGTTAGCTGCTTGCCAGTACTGCTGTGAGGAAGCATATGTAATTTTACACATATATTAAAAGATGTAGGACTCAGGATGCTATTTCTGGCCTGACCACCAACACATCTTTGTGCACTTCGATTGTCCTCAACTGTAAAATGGAAATTTCAGTCTATATTATCATAGAATCACTAATGCTGGAAAAGATCTTTAGGATCATTGAGTCCAACCATAACCCATGACCACTAAACTTTAGTGAATATTAATAGGCTGCATGAGTCACTTTAGTATTATGTGTATTATTAACAGTACCTTACCTGTGAAATTAAAAAAAAACCAACAAACCAACAACAAAAAGAAAAAAAACTCCAATATAAAATGCAAAGCCATATTATGATGTAAGTTTTTTTATAATTTTAGAGACTTCCATCAGACTTCTTCCAGGTATAGAGGTAGAACCTCACAAGCATAGATGTATTTATAAACTTATAGATTCAAAACTTTGAAATCTTTTCACTATTTAGCTCCACATTTGCACGTTGCCTTGAAATAAGCTGCTTTGTTAAGACAGTGGGAGAAAGAGAAATGTTAAGGAAGGACCATCCCTGAGGATACTTTGTCTTCTGACCTGCTATCTGAATAAAAAATTACTCATAATACTTCAGTACGAGCTGTGAGAAGCAGAGATTAAGGAGAGATGTGGTCTTTAAGCAAGCCAAGTGCTTGCTATCAGGCATCTTGGATCAGTGACATAGCTTTAATTTGCAGTTGGAAACAAATATGTTGACAGTGCAACTTTCAGATGTATTAAACACTCTGTGCTGCTTCTGTTCTCTGAGCAGTAACTGCTTCCAGCAGACCGGCCCTCTGCTCTCTGTCCATTCTGCCAAAGGCCATTGATAGATTTCAGTTGTGTGTGTGATGCCTAAACAAATGATGTGGGCTGACTTCAGTTAGGAAACAAAATAATGATCATACATGACAAGATTATTTGTGAAGTGGCTTGCTCACCACAGATGCTTGCTTTAGAGAAGTTGAATCAGTTGTTGCCTTTATGCTGGTAGGTGAAACAAATCCCCAGGCACAAGAGCAGCAACGGTGTCATTTAACCTTTTCTTGGAGCGGGCAGTAGTTGCACAGCATCCGAGAAGCCATTAATACAGTACTCTCTTGGTGTAAAACAGGAAAGTACCTCTGATTCCTCCATGGCATACTTAGCTGATCCTTTAGCACTTCTGTCAGAATATTGCCCTCTCATTAGAATGTTTGAGGCTTATGCAAATACACTTAGAGAAGCTGTTGTAATGTGCTAGCAAAATATGCAAACTATTGACTGAGAGAGTTTTTTTAAGTTACCTTTTTTCTCTATTGAAGTTAAGTAGCATTTCCAGAAATTAATTTATCATGGCTATGTAATTCAGAATGACTAATCTCTCTTACTATGTCTTCCCTTAGTATTGTACTGACCGTGAAACTCCTGCTGTGTTTTTGAGTACTGTGTTAATTTACAGATCTGTTTTCACTTTTCAGACTGATATACAGCTCGGCCAGTGGGTCGAAGAGATGGAACTAAGCTATCATGTGTATATGGAAAAGGATGTTGACAGAGAAGCACTGGAACAAATACATTTATACAAAATTCTCTAGTACCTGGAAAAATTTACTAGTATCCTTGTAACATGATGTATTTTGGATCTAAAATGAGTTTATGTTGGTTTATGTGAATAAATGAGTGATTCATCCAAGTCATATCTGTGGTTTGTAATGGAAAAGAAAGTTTTTCTGAGCAGGTTTTCTTATAGAGACTTTCTGTCTTAACAGAGTGTATTGTCTTTTAACCAGGAGATACCCCTGTGGTTTAGTTTTTGTAGAAATGTTAGAAAGAGTGGTTACATACTGATGCTAAAAGAGTTTTAGCTCACTAGCATCGTGGATTGCTAATGTTCAATAAATAAACCTGACAGCAGTGAATCATTAATGTGAACAATAAGAATGCATTTAGTATAATGTTACTTGAAAGATGCAGCACATTGGAGTTTTGTCCATTTATTGTTATCAGTAATATTTATTATTAACAGTATTATCTTTACTGTTCCCCTTGGGGAATTCATAGCTTTTCTTTCCAGGGTCTGCATCTCCACTATGAAGAGAGATTGAGAAACCTGGGGCTGTTTAGTCTTGAGAAAACTGAGAGGGGATCTGATCAATGTCTATAAATATCTGAGGGCTGGGTATCAAGTGGAGGGGGCCAATCTCTTTTCAGTTCTCAGCAATAAGACAAGTAACAATGGATACAAACTGGAACATAGGAGGTTTCACCTCAGCATGAGGAAAAACTTCTTTACAATGAGGGTGACAGAACATTGGAACAGGCTGCCTGGAGAGAGGTTGTGAAGTCTCCTCTGGAGACTTTCAAAACCCACCTGGATGTATTCCTGTTCAGACTACCCTAGGTGACACTGCTTTTGGCATGAGGGTAGGACTCAATAATCTCTGGAGATCACTTCTAACATTCTGTGATAATCAGGGTGTCTTCTAGCATCAATTAGGAGAATCAAGTCCTTCCATTTGATTAGTTGTCCTTAATGTGGCTATTAACTTAAAGTACCAAAAGACGCCAAGGAGACGCTCATAATTAGTACAGCAAGTCCAGAATGACAGAACTGTGTTCCATATCCTGCATTTGTGCTGGGGATGGTAGGAAGTGTAATAAGGGGTTAAGAAGCTGAAAATTCTGAACAGGTGTCACAGCTTAGCAGAGGCTTGGTGGTGGCGTAAAACATTGGAAATTCGTAACAGAGCCTCCTTGGAGAGAAAAGATCCACATACGCCCACCACATTTATATTTAGATTTTACATTCTAAGGATGTGAAGCTTTTAGTCATCTGAAGAATGTATCAAGTTTTAGCAAACATAAATGATCCAAGTGCAAAAAAATACTAACTTCAGGAACTTTTGGCCTAAGTGAATGTAGAAGAAGCATTACTGTCTGAAAGTTTACTACACAACTTATGTCTAAGGGGAAAAGTTTAAATAGGATTTCGGTTTTATTTCAGTTTTCAAATAATTTATGGACCGGTACATTTGGTAATACAGGCTGTAGACACAATGGAGCAGTGGCCATTAGGCACTTACTAACATAGTAAGTAAATGGTACTGTAGAAAGTACAGTGAGGTTTAAGAAGTCTTATTTTTCATGGTCTGTCTGGAGTAGAGGAGGGTGTTTTGATTTCAGAGACATGAACTGCTGCCCAAATACTGTGTTGAATCTACTCTTCACACATTTAAAAATTAATGAAGTTGGAAAGTTTTTCTTAAAATTTTTGTTTTACTGAAGTACAACTGTTGATTACTCAGTTGTCAATGAGACAAACGTCCCTAGAAAGGCAACCTAGGAGAGGCTAAGCAATGAGGTGGATGTAACGCAAAGCTATTAGGTCTAATGGGGGAGAGAATAACAACTGAGAAAATAAATGCCTGTGCAATTCAGAATGAGGAAATGAGCACCGTAGTAATCAGTACAGTATAGTGGAAACTGAATTTGGAGCCTATAAATAGGCTGCTATAAAAGGAAAATTTAACTGGGTCTTAAAAAGCTACTCCATAACCCTATTATGATGTGAGAAGAAAACAGCATGTAGGAATGTTGCTTACTTCTTCCAGAAGTCCTGCAAGATCTCCTGAATCAGTTGTCAGAACTTTTGGCTCACAATACTGGGTATAATCTGTGGCCTGCACCTTGTTTTGGTAATACAGGAACTATAGCTTTCATTGCAGTTCCCTTCATGCTGAGTCTTCAAATACTTTTTTTGGGTGTTGATCTCAGATAAAAAAAAAATATTTCAATAGACTGGAGCAGATCACCACCATATTTAATGACATCTGTATCCTCTGACTGAAAATAGCATGCACGCATCTGGAGCTCATATGCAACAGAGGGTTTAACAGGGAAGCTCCCCCTGTCTTTTTTAGACTTTGTGAGAAACTCAAGAGGTGAGTCCAAGCTGATGAAACTTCTCTTCCACTCCTGCCCTTAACAGGGCTTTGATTTAAACAGGTTGATTTAAATCTACACTGACATGTTGACAGAGAAGTGGCAGTGGTAATTCAGGTTGGTTTTGTTGAAGTGCCACTCAAACATACTCCTCTGTCCTTTTAGACATTTCTTCCTAACATGGGTTCATAGAACCAGAGCTCATAGTGCCATTCTTAAGGGTGTTATGAGCTGCTAAGCTCATCTGCTGGAAAGCTAGAACCAACTGATGTGTGAAAGAAGGTATCAATGGAAATGTTCACTTTTCCAGCTTTACCGTTTATTATCTGACCCCTTTTGGGCCTATTACAGATTCCCACATAAATATGTAGCAAAAGAAGGTGTGAGGAGGTTTGCAAAACCCTGTGTGAGAGGAGGTAAATTGGTCCTGTATATGCTCAGAAGGTCTTGGATATCAGGTGAAATTCTACTGAAAGTGTGCATTGCTGCTTCTGCTTTTGCTTGTGTGGCTTGAGAAAGCTGCCAAGGGTGTATCCAACATGCCAAGTCCTAGCTCTCAGTTCTGCCACTGCTGTACTGCACAGTAGTCGGGAGGTGATTGGACTGTTCTCTGCTGCAGTGTCTATGGTGAAAAAGGGAATAATAAATCTAAAATTTGAGCAAGGTTGTGAATTAGTTGAGTTGCTCTGAGTTTCTTATATTAAAAAGTGCTAAACGTCCAAGCCATTCTTTGTAAACTGACCTAATTTAAAAGACCTAAAAGACAAATAAAATATCAGTAGGTGTCAGAGAGAAAACTTTTTGGCCCTTTTCCTCCCAAGCAGCATTGAAAAAGGAAGCTCTCATTAACCACACTACAGTGTTGAAAAAAATGCATAAATAACTATTTCCCAGTGGCCACAGTTTTCACACTGTCTTTGCTTGTTAGATGGCTACTGAATGGGAGGATTGGAGGGGGGAGAAACAAACCCCTGGATTTTTGTGTTTGCATGCAGGGCAGCTCCATGAGAGCTACCACTGATGGTGGCTCTTGCAAGCTGCCAGCCCCTGAACTGCTTGCTGCCTCCACCAGCTCTTGGGCCACACAGCCAGTGTGCTGCATTGTCTCATGAAAAACAGCTCCTTGCATGACTTGATGGAGGTCCTGACTTGTACGTTTAAGGGAGATCTAGTGGTACAACTGTAAAGTCCTCCAGAGACTAGAAAATCTCAGGGGAGGACACAGGGCATTAAAATAGTTTATTCTATTCTGTTTTTCTGTATCGTCCTATATAAGGGAGTGCACAGACAGTTCTCTCTCTCTCTTTCTTCTCTCTGCTCCCAATGTATGTGCCTTTATCTCTTGGTTTGGGGTGGGGGAGGGAAGATGGGGGGAAGCAGGGAGGGAGTGAGGCCTTCTCCTGGCCGTGGCTGGCAAGCTAAGTTTTTGCTAGGCCACTGCTCCTGTTGAGGCCTGGAGGGGGGCATTGAGGCCTGGTACGCCTGAGCCTAGCAAGGGGA
>VWZI01012601.1:162148-193949 GCA_013396835.1 Psilopogon haemacephalus
CTTTATGCTTTTATATCTTTTGTACTTTTGCAAAATAGTACTTTCCATTTAATTTGCAATTCTGTACAAGTGTTTTTATTTACTCCCTTGGAGGTAAAATACTTTTCTGCCTTTTTGGCCCAGGCAGCTCATGGCTCAAAACTTGGACGCTAACCCCAGCCTACTACACTGAAACCCTGTGGTTGTGGACAACTCCTAAGTCAAGTATTGTTTCACATTTGTAGGCCTAAATTAGGGCAAATTCATCTGTGGGAGCTGCCCCACTGCAGTGCTTGTGGTAATCGCCAGGAGTTTCTGGCACACACGGAAAGCAGCTCCACGCTCCACTCTTCCCTAGCAGCGTAACTTTCCCTGTAGTACTCTGTCACTACTGTAGAACAAGCTACCTGAGATTTAATTTCATCAAGAATGACTGTAAACCGTAGCAGACTTTTTTGATCCGGTGTAGTAGGGCAAAAATTCTCAAGCAGTAAGAATGGTAGATTAACTTTGCAGAGAGTAAGAATGATAGATTAACTGTGCAGAGAGAAAACCTCGCAAATCTTTTAGCTCAAGATTGTGGAGGTTAATAAATAAAATAATCAAATGCCTTGTGTGGGCAGCCTGACTCTCAAAGGTGAGTCATTCCCATGTGTGCTTTTTCTCCAGTGAGCGATACTGGAAGGGTCTAATGACCCATGCTTGGGAAAATTTGACAGTGGGACAAGCTTGGAAAAAACAAATTCATCTCCTTCATTCTTCACCATCTATGTCTTCCCCACTTAGATTTTTTTTTCTATTAATTCAGTCACCGCTCTCTCTGGTCCTAGCAGTAGGGCCAGCCTGTGCTGCAAGCTGGAGTCCTTCCAAAGCTCCCCATGAAAATGGCTGCAGTTTGCGCATTGTCTCTTACTCAAAGACAATAAAAGCAAATGTAGCAAATAACTTCTGATGAGCATCTTCTGGGAGTTAGTGCTGACCAGAGTAATGATGCAAGTGTTTGTAAGGGGCTGATTTGCACTCTCCTGGAACTTCCAGGAGATTGCAGTGAAATGAACAGAACCAGCTCCTCTCATTTCTCAGACATCATGACAGGTCTAGGATCTGGCTCCCCCACCTAAGTAAAAGCAAGAGCTCAGCATGCACAGTGCCTTTGCATTTCCAGCATTTTAACAAATGGCTTCTCAGACTTTGCCCTTAGGCTGTCACAAGCCCTTTGCAGTAGAAGGGCATATATTTGTACAAATATGTAGAGAAGGAGGCAACAGTGCTTGGCCAACAAGTGCACAATAAATTCCTTTTCTGGAAATGTCCATATTCCCACTTGGTATTTGAGGGCAGATTAACGTAGCACAGGAAAAGGGGTGATATGCCTAAATATGTTATTTTTTGTTTAATTTCCAGAACTTGGTGCAGCTTGCCTCATTTTAAAAGTGAGATATATTCATGTGGCCCTAGGGGTGAGTGTTTTCTGAGAGGAGCAAGGTAGCAGTATGCTTGAAAGCTTGGAAGTGATCAGCTCCAGAGTCCCTTGTGGCTTGTAACGTATGAGTCGGGCATGCTGGAGTCATTCCTTACTTCACTATTTTAGGAATTCCAACATCTAGATATTAAAACCCAAACCCAGGAATCACCTATTACTTGCAGATCTTATCTACTAAGCATTTTGTATTCCCTTTTTTCTGCTAGATGACCTGCATGACATCCCACCCTCTCCTGCCGCTGTGGTGTCGCCTGCTGCGAGCCCCACCAAAGGCCTTGTAGGGCAAGTAGAGGAGAGGGTAAGGCTCTGCCTCCCTCCTTCCACCTCTCCACTCAGCTGTGCTTCCCCAGGTTTGCCAGAGCTTGGAAGGCAGCCAGCAAAAGCTGTCATCCTGGACACAGCAGAGATGGGAAAAGTCAGCAGGAGATTTCATGCCAAAATTTGAAGAAGAATTTTTCACCAGAGTTCCAGCCAAGATCAGACCTCAATTGTCTGCAGCATTGTGTGAGTGTATTGTGTCTGTGTGTGTATACATATCCACCTGCAGGAGACTCTGCTTATCCTCAAAAGTCTACTAAGTACATGGACAAAGCTAGAAGAAAGGAAATATTATTTCCTATCTTCCAGACGAGGGCATTGAATTTCATGTTGCTATTGTGATGGTGTAAATGAGGAAATTGCACGCACATGGTCTGCTACAGTGCACTTTCTGTGGTCAACAGATTGAGGGACTTACGAGCATGAAAATATACACATAGCTGTTAAAATAAATAGTCTCTATTTTTAAAATTGCATTAAGTAGATAAGTAGTACTCAATTTACTGAGGAAGGAGGAGGGGAGCAGAACACCACTGACGGCTTCCTGGCAAAACAATTAGAACACCAGGATACGGGCACCAAGTAGACACAC
The DNA here is from genome assembly GCA_013396835.1 of Psilopogon haemacephalus. Taxonomy (NCBI): domain Eukaryota; kingdom Metazoa; phylum Chordata; class Aves; order Piciformes; family Megalaimidae; genus Psilopogon; species Psilopogon haemacephalus. The sequence goes on from VWZI01012601.1 coordinate 164,521, forward strand.
GGATAAACATTACAAAGGCATTGGTTTAACGAAGAGAAAAAAAAAAAAAAGAATTTGGATGAAGCTATCTGCTTCTACCTATTTGAACAAAAAGATACAAAGGAAAAAATAATTATTTTGGTATTTATTTAAATGGAAAGCTACCAAAAACATGAGGCTTAGTATCTTAAATGAAGCATGATGTTGCAAAAGTGCTTGTCAACTAACAGGGTGCTGAGGAGCAGCATTCTGTACTACAGATACTAGATGCCCACATGTTTTCTTCAGTCCTAGGTAAGGTGTGCAGGCTCAGGATGCCTGTGGTGGGTTAAGAACTTCCTCCCACTACTGAAATTTACCAGACCAGCTCAGAGGGCTTGGAATTAAGATGAAGCTATATTTACAGCAAAGCTAAATTTACAGGCATATATACACAATATATTCACAACTATTTACAATTATATACAAATTAGCAATAATACAGAAATCCAGACTCCCTCCCAAACAAAGGAATTGCCCAGAAGGGACTCAAAGGTACCCTCTCTCTCTGTCCCTTCCTTCCCAGACAGATGAACTAAACAATCAGCAAAGCTGACCATGTTATTTGTCAGCCAATATTAATGGAGAGGTATTAGAGTAGAACTAAGGAGAAGTGAAAGGAGGCAGCTTCCCAGAAGAGAGTGGAAAAATTGTTTACATTTTGGCTTTTTATCCCTCTCAGCAAAAGAATGAATGATACAGACTTTTTCATTATTTTTCATTTTTGCAACTGATGGTCTAATTTCTCATATTAAAATATTCCAATTGGCTTCAAACCAGCACAATATGTATAAACTGATACAGTTTCTTGCTAATTTTGAAAGTGTTTTAAAATAGTAATTACATTTCAGTTAGGACTGTGATGGAGGGAAAATAATTACTCAAAGTATTAAGTGTGCTGTGCTATGTACTAGGGGAGTATCTTTTTGAAGTCTGCACAGGAACAGCTCACACACTCTCAGGGAGAGTACATATACATAGCCAGGCCAATAACTCAGAAGATTATCAGAAGAAGAATCCAAAGCAGAGCCAGGCAATGAGTGGGTCACGGTAATCATTTGAGGATGTTATAATCAAAACTTCCACATGTGTAAGTACAAAGTGTTGTTGCAGTAATTGTGAGTCTGTAAGTTTAACGTGCTCACTGGAATTATTAAGGACAGGACCTCCAATGCCTAGTTAAAATCTTTGCTTTGTAGACGGACTCTATTTTAGTGTCATCAAGGTGCCAGCCAAAAATTCTGAAGCTGCACTGACATTTGCTGTGGAAGAGAAGACTCCAAAATGTGTACAGCTTTTGGCCCTCTTTCAGGATGGGGCTGACATGCAGTACATGTTGTTGGACTTTTTTTTTTTTTTTTAATGACTCATATTTTGGACCTCATTCCTGTTTGTCTTTCAACGCCAAACAGAAATTGCTATTTAGGTCAAACTGTTGTTTTGGTACTAATAGAAGCAGACATCAGTTTTGTCTGTGAATTTCACAGCTATGCATTTTTCAAAGTGAAGTTCCCTCTTTAGGCTACTGCTGACATTTAGCAGTGGCTGCATTATACCAGCTTTTGGTGCTACCTCTGCCATGTTACTTGTGCACACACGATTGCAAGATGTATCTCAAGAGCTGCTTTCCAGATGTAGCTAGTTTTCTTCTTCATGCAGGCTCAGAGTACAGCATCTTCTCTTCCCAGCTCCTGCTTTCAGGTCATCTGCTGCAGCCACACTGTTCTGACTTTTGCCTTCTCAGTTCTTCTTACCCACCTCTGCCTCTTGGCTTAGCGCTGGCTGCTGCCAGCTCTGGTGTATCTCACCTCTCTACAGGACTGTTCGTTAACAACTCCCTGGGTTCCTCCTAGAGGGCAAGTTTTGAAGAGGAGCCTCGACTCACACCTAGAAGTTTTTTAGCCTGTTTTCAGCTGTATGTCTCATCTCAGATGCTGCTGTGCTTCTGCCATGAGGCATGCCATGTGATGCTGCCCTGCAACCAGTGCCATGGACGAATGCATGTGAATGGGAGACCTCCTAGCTCAGGTGCCAGAAGAAATCTCTTCCTTTAACTCAGGGCACCAAGACTTCTGAAGATGGATCTTTAAACCTATTTATGCACAAATACTCAGATCTTGTACTACTACCCAAAGGAGTGGGCTGAGGGAGAAAGTACAAATATAGCTTTAAGCTACCTTTGAAGTTCTTCCATATCTGTGTTATTTTGCTTGTTCCAATTTAAATAAATAAATAAATTACACCCCCAAATGCATAAATAATACTTTAGTTTGCAGAATAGCCAAATATGAAGTTATTAGTGTTTATCCCAGGCTCTCTACTACCAGCTAAAGTCTAGAAGGCTGAAAGCACCTCTTAAGCCTACTATTTTCTTCTTTCACATCCTCCTCAGGGTTTATTGCAGGTAAGAGGAACCTTAAAATTACTTTGTTTTGTTGTTCAGTTCTGAGAGGACTTTGATCATACGAACAGCACAATGGAGCAGGGTATGAGATTTAGTTTTACTTACACAGATAGCAAGATGGTTTCTGTGAATTTTCCCAGTACTTTTTCAATTGATCCTCTTCTACAGTACATGTAGGACGTGTAGTCCAACACTGCAGTCCTTTTTCTCTGAGCCACTGTGGTCTGCCCTTCTTGGTTGTATGTTTGGTTTAGTTTGCCTTTTACCTTTTTTTTTTTTTTTTCATGGTCAACTACCTTGCCCAGACTTTGTGTTCAGAACAGTTGATGCTACCTTGAAACTCTCTGGTAATAGAATTATATTCTTAACTGCTGTATTATTTTTGTCCTCTTATCACTCATTGGTTTGAGTTGATATTCATACTCTGAATAACAAGAGTTAGCTGCAGCAACCACATTTCATCATAATTATACCTATGGTTTAGCTGTCACAAATAACAGGGACAAGTTTATATTTAGTAGCTAGAAAGAGGTATTTTACTGAGACTTAGAAGCAGACTATTCAACCTGGACTATTCAGTACTTGCCTTTCTCTAATACGAATTTACAGGTTTTTAACACCTTTTTACGGTGTTGTGATACTCAGACTTGGGATTATTCCTTTGTTCTTCCTGCAAGTAGCTGTAAAGGCATGAAAGGAGCAGAGTACACACACACTTATTCAGAAACTGATTCCCACCTTCCCATACAGACCTTAACGGTGGTAAAAGACCCTAGCAAAAAGGAGAACAGGTAAAGATCCTGAGTGTGTGGATGGCATTCATGCTCGCAGCCTAGATTAACTGGTAGAGCCATGAAGGCTCCAAACCAAGTATTTCCAGGCCATGGAAATGGGCTCATTGTATTGCTGTGATGACAGAATGGGAGAAACAAGGCACAAACTTCTGCAGAGCAGGCTGGTGGTTGGTGGGATAAATAGCAATATACTTCTTGCATCCTAGAGAGAAGAGGTAAACCCTACAACTCTAGGATGTACTGAGCCCAGGGATGAGCCTCATTTAGTGCTGCAGCATAGCCAAACCCTTTCCATCCCTCACAGCATCAAAAAACTCAGCTCTCTGCTGCCGCAGCCACTGCATTTGCTAAGTCAGGACTTCTACCCATAGCTTCCTACTCTGCTTCTTGCATGACCCATCCAGTTTTCTCTCCCCTCTCTTGGAGAACCATCCCGCCTCTCTCCCAGTTATGTTCCCTGCTTTACTCTTCCTACAGTGTTTTCAGAAATGCATGCTGGCTGTTTTCACTACTCCACACTTCAGTAAGGGGAGTTGGAGTACAGAGGTCAACAGACTGAGATCACTTTCTGCTCAAACAGGTTCACCTGGATGCTGGTTCCCAGCCAGCCTCCCTGTGAGATAGGAGAGGTACAAGGCGAGAAGGAGATGCGGGAGAAATTGGGAGCAGCAAGACTTGTTCGGAAAGAATTAGGGGAAACTGCTCCAAGCAAGAAGGGTAATGTGGGCTGTCGTTTCTGCATCTGTTCCTGGGAGCTGATGGACAGCCTTCCCTTCCTTCTCTGAGTGCTCCCTTTCTCGAGGGCAGTTTTAAGGCACTAGTCAACCACTGCAGAGGAAGAGGTGGATTGGGGGAGGAAGGACCAAGGAGTAGCCAGGAGGAGGGATCTGCCAGTGGAGGACTGACAGTAATTAACCTGGCAGTAGTGTGAGACAGCAGCTGGCACTTTTCCTTCTGTAGGGAACAGCCTTTTTCAAGTTCTGTCCTTCCACTGCTGTTCTCACTGGTCTTCAGCTGTAACCTGTTTTCCACAAAAAATTACTCTTTCCAGGCTGGCTAGCAAGAAGGCTTCTTCCTTACCTCCCCTGGTACTTGGAGGAGCTCTCCCTGTGAAGCCTAGGCTCAGCTTAACACTTTTAACCACACCTAAAGCCAGTGTTTTCTAAGAAGCCATGTTTATGACCACATATAAATTGGATACAGATTGCTTAATTTGCATAGGTGCTAGACACAGAGATGCTCAAAACTTGGCAGGTATGGCCAGACACCATGGGAGTGGGTGTTGCAAGAGCAAAGAAACAGGGTCCATGCTCGTGGGGATCGCTCCTGGCAGGGCAAAGGGGTTTACTGGAATGCAGAAACTCTCAGATCAAAGCTGTGAAAGGGCTTTTAAATCCATTCTGCTCTCTGCCTGCACTGCACCAGCATTCTCTTAAACTCTGCTTTAAGCAAAAACTTTCACTGTAGTTAAATTATTATGCGTGTGAAGAAGCTTCCAGCATAAGGCAGCTATGGAAGATTTTGGCAAATCAGCTGTGAGACATTGTGGTCGGGCTCTGTCAGGTTTAGCAGTGAGGGCTACATGGTGTCTGCTTCCCAGCTCCTCCACCTCACTGTCAGTGGTCACTGTCTTTGCACTAGCAGTGGCCAAAGCAGGGGTTCGCTGTCTCAGCCCACAGGTCCAGGGCAAAACTCAGTAGGGAAACTGCTCTTGTCAGCATCTGTTCATTTCCCCTGCTGCTGGGACAGACAGCATTAAAAGAGGGTTACAGCAGACATGGAGGAGGTAAAGCATTAAAGATCAGTGCTGTTTAATTCAACAGAGCCCTTCTGTCAGAGCTCTTGAAGTGCCTTCAGTCCCAAGACAGGTTTCTGTTTTACATAAGGCAGCTTTAGTTCGATGCCATTTAACAGAGTTTGCTTATAATGAAATAAAAATTTGGCACCCTCTGTCAAATCTAGCTAGGCAGTTTAATGCATTAACACAACCAACTTGCTACTCCTCCTCACTCAGACCAAACAGGATAGGTACCACACCTTACCCCTTCTCATTCACAGCCCAGTGTTCCAGCTTAAGCCACTAACACAAGTTTGTGCTAAGACACCAAGCTTTAAATGAAAACGTTCCTCAAGAATGCCTGAATTCTGCTCTGCTACTTGACAAAAGAAACAGTAACTTTTAAGGACTATGACAAAAGTGACATTCAGGGGTGGAGATCTATCAGAGCTGTGCAGACTCTTTGCTCCTGAACAAGAGGATGCACACAGAGTTGATGAAGTCTTAAATTGTTCATGTTGTCTTCATACCTTTAGCTGACTCATCCTGAGATTTTTAACTGGAGACATTGGCAGACATTTGCTAAAAAGCCAATGGAAATTTTGCCTACGGGCAGAAGACCAAATATAAGTAATTACTGTGAAGGCACCTGTCAAGGAGTGAGGTTACTTAGATCCTCTTCATTTTCATCACTTCTCTTTTGTTAAGCAGGAGGCACATCGGAAATTCTGCAGTCTCAGGATGATGGCAGGTTGGGTATGTGGTTATCCGCCTTCATTTAGACGCTCATCACTCCCTCAGAGGCTGAGTGGGATGGCTAGAAAATAGGGAGGATGTGGTTTCTGAATTCTGAATCATGGCAGTTTTCTCCAATATTCTTATCTGTAGTAATTAAAAAATTCCAGGCTGGTAATTACACTGTAGCTGGTCTCAGGCTCTGTGGGCCTTGACATGACTGTCTTAAATTTCACGACTAACCAGAGTAATCAATTTTTATTTTTTTTTTTTAATTAACAATTCTACTAAACTGATACTCAATTGGAGGCCAAGCTGAGCAACAGCATTTTAGAAACCATTGTTATATCCACTCCTATTTTGATTTCTTCCCCAGGGAGCCCTAAGTGCCACACTAATTCTTCTTGTAAAATCTTGTAACAGTCACACACAGGCTGCATGCTAGGAAGCAGATAATGTGAGTGAAGATTATTCCAATAATTTGATCTTTTCTGTTTCAACCTGTCTTAGAAAGAAGGATGGATTAGATGACCTTCAGAGATCCCTTCCAGCCCTATTTTTTCCAGTCTTCATAATATCTATCAGAACATGATGGCCAACAAGAGGTAGGTGGCTCTTTCTTCTAAGATTTATCTCCAGCTGGTGAACAACTGAACTACATATGCAGTAAAAAACTCCAAACAAACAAGCAAAAATAAATATCCCACCAAAAGAAACAAACCAAACCACCAACAAAACAACCAAAAAAACCAAACCCAAAACCCCAAAACACTAACAGGCTTCCAGAACTGAGATGTATTTTAGGCAGTAGAAATATGATTAATATTTTTTCTCAAGTCAGGTTAGAGCACTTGGAATGGAACTTGTGAAAATGTCAGTTTTTACCCTAGTCCTGGCTGGGGTTTTCAGCTGATGCTTGGGTCCTTTCCCTCCTGTGCATTGGGTAGCAGTGAGCGAATAAAACAGCAAATGACTAGCACCAGTTTCTGCAGAACTCTGAGAGGTGCCTTTTGGAGATCTCTCAGCAGACTACAGTTCTGTCTGGTGGGAAGATTATCTTGGTCCTTGATCAAGACCAAACAGGGATGCACTGCATCCCACCGATACTGCCTTGGAGAAGTTGTGCTTAGAGCCTGAAGATACATTAGCCTAAGCACTAACTCCAGTAGTATGCACAGGATCAGGTATTGGTATCATATCCAGACCTCTGTGTAGCTTGACATCAAACTCAAATTCATTGATACAGTCAGGGTTTGCTTGCTTTAATAATGATCTCATCCAGTATTTTCTCAAGTTAAGGATTTCCTGGCACATCTGAACTGATAGGTACTGTCACATTAACCTTTTTCGTAGCTAATACTCAGCTTGTCTCTCAAATTCATCTTCAGGCTTTAGACCACCCTTACCCTTAAAGCTGGGCAACAGTAAAACACAACAATCTCAAATAGTGTCATAGCACATCTTAAGCTGCCTACACCTCATGGAAAAATCTATCAGATGCCTTATTTAGAAATACTTTGGTTTAGGTATATAATTCTTCATTTCCACAATCTATTTTTCTAAAAACAATTTAGGATTTAATCTTCTGTGTAATCCTGACTTCAGCTATTATCTCTGTCCAAACTAGCTAATCAAAATTATCTAAGATATCATCTTTACAGTACATAGCATTATATTCTCTTTTTTTTTTACCTTTTGTAAAGACATAAAACCTAAGCAGAAAAATAATTAAAAGAGCCTACTGTCACTTCACTGATCTGTCATGCTCCGTTTTCTCATCCTTTAAAAATTATTCTTAGTGTGAATTGATTTCGTGGTGATGATTCTAAGAACACTGTCTGCAAGCAGTTATGTTTTGTGCAGTATATTAAATAATTAAAAATATCTGGCTGCATGGATTTATAAAAATACAGATTTTTTTTTTTTTAATACGATCCACATAACCATAGAAAATTCATCAATCAAGAGATTGTTCTGGTTAAATGTTACACTTGTTTGTCACTTCTATGTCCTCACTAGCAAAGATGCTAATGACCCTGCTGTTGTGTTTTCCAGTGCAAAACAGCATATACATTTCATACTTACTGGGAAAAAAAACCCACCCTTTGAATTTCCATGAGTAACTGAAAAGCTGAGGAACAAAGCCAGTGAAAGATGCACTGTAACAACACACAGAATTTAAAAAACAAACCCAACAACAACAACAAAAGTCAAAACACACAAAAATACCCAAACACCCCACAAACTATCAGCTTATACTAAACTTACCTATTCAATATAGGGAAGTGGATTTAAATGTAGTGTTGTAATGCTATTACCTGAGACAGTGCCTTGTCTTAAGTTGTTTATAAGGATGTTGTATTTGAGCTATTAAAAATAAAAATCCCCAAATAAGCAAACCTACTTTTTCTTTGGAAAGCTGATCATTGTTTCTTGCTTCAAAAGGATCCAGGAAGTGGTGAACATATATATGATGCAAAACAAAGACACGAGGGTGACTAACAGGCTACCTGACCTTTACCAGGGAAAGATGGCAGAGTGGGCTGCAGAGGGCTGGTGTGGGGTAGAAGGGCTGCACAGCTCCATGGGGCTCTCCATAGTCAGGGCAAGAACTGCATTTATGCATCTTTCTAGAGCAAATTCTGAACCAAATATTATCCAGTCTTTTATGAGTTGTCTGCTAATGCTTAAGGGTTCACAATGTGCCATTTCAGGGATGAATGGAACTGCAGATCAGTTCAGAAAGGCAAAGCCATATGGGTATGAACTGCAGTGATAGAAGCACTGTTAGCCTGGTATAACTGCATCTGCTCTAACAGGGTGTAAAGTAATTTTAATGATATTTGTAAGTTAAAAACAATGCAAGAGTATATTTAAATCATCCCTGAGAACAACGGTAACATGAGCAAGCTATATTGCCAGAGCTGGTTGGAATACTTTAGTGTTGACAGTGCTAGTGTTAGTGTTTTAGATAATTTTATAACTTTTATAAGCTTTACAAATTTGAAAATCTTTCAATTTATTTTAGTTTGTATTCAGCTCCCTTGCCAATGTGTGGCTATTCAACAGTAATTAAAGCTGAACCTTATAAAACTAATTTATCAAAAAGTAATTTTTAGAAATCTTAGCTTTAGTCCACTTGATGTTACTGCTGGGGACTCATCTACCTCAGCAGGGTAAAGAGAACACTTTAAATCATTTAATACGTTAGCAGTTTTCACCACCACGAAATGCTCTGAGAATTAAAGGATGACAGAAAACTCCCTCAAATCACACTCTAAAAAGCATTTTCCAAAAGTGACTATGTTAGTAGACTTTATTGTCACCAGAAAGCTTCTGTGAATCTTACAAGGCATCTGCAATGAATAATCTTCCCCTCCCACATTCTTATTTGCTGCCAGAGACAGCTTATAAACGCACAGTTCTAAACCATGCCAAATTTTGATTTTAGGCACACAGTTTTAAACAGAGAATATTTCTAAAGATTTCGGTCGAATTATTCCGGATTTAGGTGGATGCAAGTGAAAGCCAGGCCCCGCCTGGGGCTTTCCTCGTTGACTGCCGCTTGGCGTACTGGTCAGCACTGGAACTGCTGCCTCTGTTGTCGGCGGAAGGCAAGTGTTTGAGCCGAGCCTGCCCATCGATCGACAAATTATTATAAACAGATCTGAACAAATATTTCTTTACAAAACAAACTGGTCAGCAGGCTCCAGGCTCTATTCTCCCGATGCATTTTACAGGAAATAATGTCAAGTTAGCTATTATGAAACTACCCCCTCCTCACACACACATAATTGCTTCCAGCTTGCTGATTATTACCCTTTCCTTAACTGATAGATTGAAAAGAGAAATAAAAGTATCTCCATACAATGGGCCAAATCCTCATCTGGTATAAATCGAAATAGCTCCATCAAAGTCAATAAAACCGTGTTGATTTACACCAGTCGAGGAGCTGATGCACTGTAATTTTTTTACTTGCTTTAAAAAATAAAACCTTATGTGATTGTGTAACCAACATTGCAACAGAAACCAGCGTTTTCCTTTCTGAAGTCGAACATGTGCCCTCCCTCTGACTTTCAAACATTTTCACTTAGGTAATCCTATAGCTTTTTTTCCCCTCACCTTCTGGTAGAATGCTCCTACCACTCTCTTTACTGGGCCAACACCGTGAGTGAGGTACAAACTGGACTGGATGATGTTCAGACACCAAATAATTCTGTGGTGTAATGAGAGTGAGGAGTGAAGTGCTACCACTACCCTTTTGTACAGAAGAGGGAAAAGGTCTAAGCAAGGAAAAGATAAGAAAATTCTTTCCCCACTGATATCTTTTCTGATCTCCACAAAGCTTCTCACCTGTCCGGTCAGCTAACATATATTAACAACACCATGAAATTAGTAATTCCTACTCAGTACTACTATTATTAAGTTTAGTTTCTTAAATCATCTTTAAAATAATAGGGTGAGACTTATTGTTACAAAACTTACCAAAGCTGATAGAAATTGCATGTTCTGCCTGGACAGACTCAGATTTCTACAGTCTTTCTTTAGTCTTTGCTAAGGGCTGTCAAACATATGGTGAATTTTGGGGAATACTCTTTGTCTCGTTATGATCAAAAGCACAGAGAGATGTCCCACAGCAAATCTTTTACATATTTTTACATTGCAGAGGTTCTATACATTTCAGTGTGGGATATTGTCAAAGAAAGGCCTGCTCTTTCCCAAACCCTCTTTTTTTTTTTTTTTTTTAGTTAGTTCTGACTGATCTGTATATTCAGCAATTCATGACAATTTCAACAACACACTGAAAAATGTGAACAATTTAATTGTTAATCCTGGCATAGTTTTGTACTGGTTCCAGCAAATACTTTTAAGAAAATTTTTATTTCTTTATTCTTGGTATTCAGCATGCTGGTAATTTTATTTAAGTTAATGGTGATACTTGCAGGATCATACCTTTTCATTTCCAATAGCTTTTTTTTTTAATACTGTAGCAGGTTAAGGTTTAATAAATAATTGCAATAGCATTTTGTGCAAAATCTGGACAAGATTAAAACCATATATATACATGTATATATATACATATAATTGCTTTGAAAATCATTCTATGATGTCTGGAATTTAGTCTGAATCAGAATCCAATCACACACTGGTCTCTATTTTAATGTATATATTTTAATTCACGGACCAGTGTGAAATGTATTCAGAATTGACAGGAAAGCTTTTGTAGTAAGACTTAATTTTTTTTCTTATCATACTTGTTAGGTACTACCGCACTACTTATTTTGAGTTGAGGAAAAAATATTTATCTCTATTAAACTGTGAAGCCTTTGATTTTGAGATCTTGCTTTTACTATAACTGTAATTTTGGATTGAAGCCTTTATTTTGAAATGAGGGTTGTCACTTAGCTGAATAAATGACTGAGATGTTGATGCAGATAAATCCAATTCAGATCCTTGATTACCTGTCTGTTTCCATGGCAAAATATGGCTTGAAAACATGATCTAACCCTTGGAGAAAACAGTGGTGCTCCAAGCACCCTACAAGCAGGTGTTTATAGGCAGACACTCTCCATATCTGGGCAGAGGAAATTAAAATAAAACACACACAAATTGGCAAACACTTTCTATTCAATCAGGATTGAAAGAGCAGCCCTGTCTGTGAAGAAAACCGGTGACAGATCTTGCCAAACAGTTCTGTCACACATAGGGTAGGGACAGCCTTGAACAGCGTGGGCAAGAAATGTCAAGTCCTAAGAACAAACAAAAGTTACTCAGAAAGTCAGGTCCTGTCTTCCCTTCTACTGATGGGGACAAACGAGTCGCTTCAAAATGAAACCACACTAAAAGACAAAGAATCATAAAGGGGTTTAGTTAGCTAGAAAGTGCACTCCCTCACAGGGCTGCAGTTCAGGCTTGCTAACTCTGAACCCGAGGTTTCAGGGACTGTGAGAGACTAGCTCTCAAAATGCCATTTGAATAATCCAGAGCAGTCAAGAGGCTGCTCTCTACAAAGCTGACCCCGTTTTCTACATGATAGCAACAGCAACAGTCACATGCCAATGTGCACACTTGTGAGTCTCGAGCTTTTCCTGGAAACATCACAAATTGCTCTTTGAGGAAGTTGTGTCATCAAGATGGATGATTTAGATGCTGTATCCACAGACCATTTGGTGGCAGGTCAGACCCCACTAGTGCAGTGCCCTATTTTGAGAAGCTTGGCTTCAGCTTTGATCGATACACTCTTCTCAAATCAGAGTGCATCCAATGCACTTCAACCTCAAAGTCTGTTTCAGCAGAAAAAGCAAATCTAACCAGCTCTGACCCAAGATTCCTTCCTCCAAGCATAAATCACATATGGAATAGGTGTAGAAGATTTAGGTAATGTCTCAGACATGCCTTTCTTTTTATCTACAAGAAAACTTTATTCTAAATAAAGACAACAAAGATTTTAAAGAAGAACACCACTGCCTCGCCTGAAGCATGCTGAAGCTTTGTGGCATCTTTAGACCGGATTCTTGGCCTTGGAGACTAGAGAAACCTGAAATTGTACTGGATATGAAGTCAAAAGAGCTTGTTACTCAACTTGCTTTCTTCCACAAAGTATTGAAATATTAAGAACACAGGCAAATAATGTTTGGATACAGATCCCTTTGTTTGTGTCAAGTTGCATTTGTTTGTCTGAAGGCAAACTGGGTGGATAATTTTGCATTCGTTATCTTAGCAGTGAATTGTGTGGTTCTGAAATTTGTCTAAGATAAAATCACAAACAAGTGAAAACATGTGCAGGCTGAAAAATCAATAGGTTTCAAAGGAACAGTTGAGAAATTATTCCTGCGCTGCTGTGCAGAAAACTAGCTTCAGGGATCCTTCTAGAGCTAGCAGTATTACTAACAGCTAAAGTATTAGAGGGAATTTTAGCTGCCTTCATAGTTGGATGTTAACCACACCATCACCTAGAAATAAGGCATTCAAAAGACCATAATGGTAAACTGTAACATTAGAGACTTCTTTAAGCTTCTCAGTCTTTGCATACTAATTAGATTTTAACAACTGTAGTTCTTTTTAATTGCTCCTGCTGAGGTATGCTCTTTCGATTTACCCTCACACTTCCAAGTATTTTAGTTGAATCATTCAGAATGCTCTTTTGTTAAGGCGTTCCTATTTTTCAGTTCAGGACTCAACGTCATTATCACTGAATTCCTGCTAAACTAATCACATTCAGACTTACACTGTGCCTAACATAAGAAAGCCATTAATAACTAACTTATGCTAACCAAAGTCAGTTCTGTTGGTGATGACACATCTTAAAAACAGCTTCCTCTGAATGAAATCTACATTTCTTTGTTGAATTATTACTTGCTAGGAGTGACTGCTTTGGTAACCCTTAAGCTTTGCTGAAACAAAACATATTTTGCCCTTGAGAAACACCTGAGTAAGCCAGGCCTGATATGATACAATTCAATAATTAAAGGCAATAACTGAAAACTGTAGGCTAGCAGGAATATAAAGATTTCCTTTGCCAACAGAATCTGACTTTACTTCTTTCAGCCTCCGCTTGACTTACGGCATTCAGGAATGCTGAAGGACTCAAACATAGAATTTTTCAAAAACAGTCCTCAGAATCCTCAGTCCCTGTGTCTGGTCCATAATTCACTAGGACAGAACTAAGCATCTCCTGCTTACATTTCTTTCTATAACCTGAAGTTTTATTAGGGCTGGCTTTGTCTCCAAGCAAGCCTTATATGTACTATAAACATCTGTGCATTTATTGAACAGAATTCTCCAAATTCTCATCTCCTCAGCAGATGATTGACTTTTTAAAAAAGCTACACAAGCAATAGTCTCATCCTCTCTGTGGGTATTTGTTAGACCAACAGCATTCTTTAGAGAAATGCTGTGTTGACAGGAAAAGGGACAGGTTGTTGAGTTATGAACCTGTGGATTGATTGTGGTGGGCAGGATTCAGTCGCTATGAATAGAACTGCAAACAAAGATGGGTGTAAGTTTAGATCTTCAGCAAAGCTGGAGTGATTTATCTACTTAATTCTACATTAAAGTATTGGGAGAAAAAAAAGGTGTGTGTGGGGAACAGGAACAAACCCTACTCAGAAACTAGCAGCACTATGTCTTTCCACAGAATCATACTAATAGATGGAGTTTGGATTAGAAGCCTTAACTGAGAACATTCAAGAAGCTCCCAGTCCAGTTTCTTTGTTTTTAACAAGACAGGGAAGATCTGGTTAAGGCAGCTATGCAACTTAGGAAAGAAAGATCTTCACATCTGATGTTAAATGGCAGAAGAAACGGAAGAAAGAAGAACTGATCTACTTTTTAAGCTATTCAACAATGACTGTAAATACTTTTATTCATATGCCCCTGCAGTTCCTTCCAGCTCTATGTTCTTGGAAATTTTTTAACAGCTATAAAATCACTTGTCACTTGCCAATTACTGTATAGCTCTGAATAATCAATAACAATTCTAGAGGAAAAGCAAGCTGGCAGCTGAGCATACATGTTAAAAGAGATGTTTATTATTGAATGATTAGAAGGAACAGTTGGAAGGGATTAAGACTGGAAGCAAAGGTAAGGCCAAAGAGAGTAAATGGAACTGAGGCATACAGAACAGGAATGTGTTATTTGAAAGAGAGTAAAAACTCTTGCATTAGTACTAGGAGCCTCATGCATGTAGTGTAAGAAGCCACCATAATTTCCAAGAGAGTGTGGCTTTCTAGCCTGGAGGGATTTGAAAGAAACACTAAATCTGGTCAAATTTGGCAGTTTTTCTTAGAATGGGGCCTGGTTCTCTTCTAGGAGACTTATAGTGTTATGAATTGATCCTGTCACTTACAGGTCAATAATTCCTAACTGTCCTTTTAGTGCACTAGCCAACTGCTAACTCCACTGCTAGGATTCTTATAGAGCTGTGGGAACTTCTGAGTTACCAGTAGTACTCTGAGTTCCTCTTGCTCCTCTAACCCAAGCCAGGATATGCTGCAGCTGTTTGATGGGGCAGCAAGCCACAACTATATACCCTGGGGGAAGAGAATGCACTGCTGGACAGAGGCTGCATAGTAGAGGTGGGAAGAGACAGCCTCCTCTGAAAGGAAGAATGAAACCAGTACTTGGAAAGGCAGGGATCTCACTCCACAGGCCTCTTGCCCAAGCCATTGTCCTGCTGCAACAAGTCCATTTCTACCCCATAGTAACATCATTCAGGTCCATCATGTATTATACCACCAAACTGATGGTAAACCCCCCATTTAAGAGCTATATCCAAAACAAAAATCAAAATACAACATGGCATTAACAAAATCCATGTTCCAAGTGGAATGCATATAGTAATATAGACACGGTCTTTATTTTTTTTCTACAGTGTAATGTGGTCCTAACTTGAAACATACCATGATGTGCATCACTTGTTATGAATAAGAAAACCACTTATGACAGAGTACCCCAATGGCATCTGCCATTACAAGTTAGTTAAAAGTATCCTTAAATACTATAAATAGACCAAGGAACTGTGACTTCTTTCTCCCTGAAAAACTTTTCATAACAGCAGATGAAGCTAACTTCTGATGTACACCACTGCTGTAAAAGTAGATATGATAGTCCGGTGCTGAGATGTGTTTCTGTTTGATAAGGATGCACTTAAAGTAACATCAGCAATTCATTTTCAAATTGTTCTGAAACTACTAATTCTAGGAAGCTGTAACACGTTCAAAGATGTAAAAAGAGCCCAACAAGCTCAAAAGGGCAATTATTTAAAGGAATGTTGTAAATCTAATGTCTTTGGAAAGGGGTGGTGAAAAGCAAGGTGAAATTCAGGTTGTACAGATAACATTTATTACCATTTCCCTTGCAGAGCATCAGAATAGGGAGTCAGCTGAAGCACTTGGTGCATAATATTTTTCTTATCTTTTCATGAGACAAAGTTCACACAGAGCGATAAGGAGATGGAGCAAATTAGGAGAAGGTGAGTGCTGAAATGATGAAAAAAAAGTACTTTCAAACAGGCATGTGTGTTGCCTTTTAATTTTGTGGATGTCATGTGTTCATTGCTTATTGCTCTTGCTGCCTGATCTTTTAAAATATGGTACTGATGAAAACCCTTCTTTGAAACTGTTTTTTTGGGCAGCTGCAGAAACAGAGACAGGATATGATAACCACTTATGCTAGTGAAGCAGCCTTAAATGGGCTGAAATCAGCATCTTTCTCATCTGTCCTTGTTCTATTCCTGTCTCAGTCAAACCTGGAAAGAGACAAGCCTGTGTTTGGAGAACCTTAGCCATCGTCTCATTTCGCTAAGCAAACCCTGCAGGTTTATGGTGTCTCTAGATAAGGATTTTTATATGCTAACTACTACATTTTAAATTACTACGAACCTATCTCTGTGCTGTTTAGGCTGCTTACTATACTGGCAATCAAACTTTGAGGGTGTGAAGTCTTCTTTTCTTCGTAACTGGCATCACCTATCTCTTAGATGCACATTGACTGTTTCTCCCACTAAATACCTGATTGTCATAAAAGGGGAAAATAACATTTTCTTCCTGGCTTTAGAAGTTACTATTAGAATCTTTGAATTAGTGCATCTTTCAGGGAGGCAATGGGGTAGTACCAGCTCTAGCCCCTCCTCTGAATTCTGTAAACAGACGATAAGCAATTTCTTGTTCCCAAAACCTGCATTTGGCCCTCAGGCCCCTTTAATGCAAGGTCCTGCATCTGGGTCGAGGCAATCCCAAGCACAAATACAGGCTGGGCAGTGACTGGCTGGAGAGCAGCCCTGAGGAGAGGGACTTGGGAATGCTGGTGGATGAGAAGCTCAACATGAGCCAGCAGTGTGCACTTGCAGCCCAGAGAGCCAAGCAGATCCTGGGCTGCATCAGGAGAAGTGTGGCCAGCAGGTCAAGGGAAGTGATTCTCCCCCTCTACTCCACCCTGGTGAGACCCCACCTGGAGTACTGCATCCAGTTTTGGAGCCCCTATTACAAGAGGGATGTGGACATGCTGGAGCATGTCCAGAGAAGGGCCACAAGGATGATCAGAGGGCTGGAGCACCTCTCCTGTGAGGACAGACTGGAAGAGTTGGGGCTGTTCAGTTTGGAGAAGGGGAGGCTCTGAGGTGACCTTATTGTGGCCTTCCAGTATCTGAAGGGGGCCTACAAGCCCTACTGAAGGGGGACTTTTTAGGCTATCAGGTAGTGAAAGGACTAGGGGGAATGGAGCAAAGCTGGAGGTGGGGAGATTCAGATTGGATGTGAGGAGGAAGTTCTTCACCATGAGAGTGGTGAGGCCCTGGAATGGGTTGCCCAGGGAGATGGTTGGGGCCACTTCCCTGGAGGTGTTTAAGGCCAGTCTGGATGAGGCTCTGGCCAGCCTAATCTAGGGTAGGGTGTCCCTGCCCATAGCAGGGGGTTTGGGACTAGATGATCCTTGTGGTCCCTTCCAACCCTGTCTGATTCTATGATTCTAATGCCCTGAAGAGCTCTTTCTCTCTCTCTCTTTCCTTACTTGTTCCTTCTCACACACTGTACACAGGCAGCCCCAGAACTTGTACCTAGTTGTAAAAGGGCAAAAGTTTTAGATGACTCTAGGCAACAGGAAGACAAACCCGAAATTTCTGTCCCCTTCCTCTAGGGAACTGCTAGACAGAGGGTCGATTTTTTTTTTTTTTTTTGGTCATGTTTAGGTTTGGAGTTAGTTGGATTGGGTTATTTTTTTTGCTCCTGGAGGTAGTGCCTATATTCTTACTTCATTTACAACAACCTGGAAACATCACACATACTGCCTAGACTACTTGCTCAGGCCTTAAAATTCAACCCCTTGCTCTGGATAACTGCTACCTCAATGTTTCAGAAGACACATATCTGGGAGCATCCACCAGTTTTCCTGAAAGAAAAAACAATAGGGCAGCCAGCTGTGTGAATCAAGTAAATGACTGTCAACAGATTAAAGTCTTTTGATGTTGATTATTAACAGTTTTCAACATTGGGAAGTGTTGACTCTTTTTTATTAGTCCTCAAATTCTCATTACTTCCTCACCAGACAGAAGCCTGAGATTGTGTTCATATGGAAAAAGAAATAGGACCTCTCCGAATACCTTTTTTTTCTTTTTCTCTTTTTTTTTTTTTAAGGGGAAGGCAAAAAAAAGGTAAGGTACAGTGAACATTTTGCTTAACTATCCTGGGGTTTGTTTTGTTGTTTAAAGAACGAGTGAGCTGCTCCTAGCCCAATGGGAGTGTTTCTGGGACATGGAGGCACTGCAGAACAGGTACATGCTGCCCATTCCATTTGTTCCTTTGAATACAGTCTAGGAGTCAGAGTTCAGAAATAGTGTAGTTTGTCTCAGTGGGTCTATGCCCTGCAGAGCTGTTCCTGGAGAAGGGAACACATTTATGGCTGGGGTAGTTAAGCTGGCTCCAGACCTGTTTTGAAGTACTGGAATAGAGCCAAGGGCCTGGTTCAACTGATAGATTTTTGTTTTCAAGTTGCATAAGCACAAGTAACCTGCAAGACTTGATTATTTTTTTTTTAGTACAATGGTTAAGTTCAGATAGGATTATTCAAATAGCAGCTACAGTAGGACGCATGTAAGCATTTTTCACTTTACCTTAATTGCTGCCTCCTTGCTTCTAGGCCTTTGGGTTCTGATCTTAGAGCTACTTCAAGGGTATTGACGTACTGAACAATACCGAAACTTTAAAGATCCTGCCCACAAGGCAGGTATGTGTATGTGTGGGTACTCACTCCTTCAGAAAAACTGCAGATCATATTCATCCATATAATTTTTATTAGAAAAAAATGAATCAGGTGAACTAAAGAGTAATTTTAGTATGATTGAACTTACAAGGGTAGCATTCCCTCTTTCTGGATACTTTTTCATCTTACTTTTCATTCTACCTTTAAATTCTTCCGAAGTTCAAGCACCATGCTGATCTTTTTCTCTCACAGATCTTTTGCAAAGGCTTTGGAATATATATATATATATATAGGGGAAAATACTTATGTCTTGATATACATGACTATTGACTGCCAAAGCAATTAATAAATTATATTTAAGTGTAAGGAAAACAGTGTGAAAGTCAGCAGATAGGGTTGGATTATTAGCTTTGCTACTACTACAGAAAGAAAGCATACGGTGTCACATATTTCATATTCCTCAAGGCAAATCTGCACTTGGTGGGACAAGCATATAGTTACACCAGTCATCTGATGCAGAATTAAATAGAGTTCCTACATGGGCAAACTGTAAACAAAAGGAACTTTGAAAAAAAAAATCTAAAACTAGTCTATGCAGAAAGCTTGCACTGGCTCATCTGGATCACTTTTTATGCCTACTTGCCTACCTTTAAAACTGTGTTAATAAGGTTTACACCTTGTTTGTCAGTATGTCCACCTGAGAGTTCAGAGCGCAGCAGCTAAACATGCCAAAATCACTCTAGTTAAACTAGTTCATGGTCTGGTCTGTATGCAAAGCTCAAAATATATCTAAGACTAAAATTTAGGAGTAGACTATATTTAAAAAAAAAAAAAAAAGGGACTCAGAAGAATTCCCTTCTGCATTTGCTAACATTGTGTAACCCTGAGAATTTACAGGGGCTTTTAGCCTTCCCAAAATCCTTATGAGTTGATTTGCCACAAAATAAAGGAACAAATTTAATTTTAGAAAAATGGTGGTCACATGCACACAGCCTATACACTACAGAAATCTGTAAGACTAGTTATGTAGATTAATTCTGGTTTAACTGAAGAAACAAAGTCTACCGTCTTCCCAGCAGCATTTTTTTGTTTGACCCCCCATTGGAACTGATTACATTTTACAACTCTCAGCAAACAGACCTCTTAATTTCTGAGAGGTTTTATGTACAACACACACCAATGCTGAGTGCTGGACATGATCCAGCTGGTGTATGAGGAACAGCGCAGCTCACAGTGCCAAAATGAGTGCTGCTTCTTCAGTCAACCAAAGGCGTGGCCAAACTCACCTGCGCTTCAATGCTTTCATGTTGCTTGAAGCCTAAAGGAACTTCCAGTTTCAGCCAAGGCCTAAATGGTTGAGAGATCCAGGACCACCCTCAGACAGGGATGACCTACTTTATGATGGGCAGCCAGTGCATGACTGCCACATCAAGGCTGGTGGCACTCCTGGCAGCTGCTGAGGTTCTAGCCTGCCATTTGGAGAAGCATGCGGGATGCACAGAGAAGGGCAGGGTGATGGACTGTGAAACCCCAAGCCATCCCACTGGGCACAGTCACTGCCTGAGGAGCAGTGACTTTCAGCCTCTCACATGCACCCTGAAAGATAGGTTGAACAAAATGTGAGGGCTTTCCTTAAACTGCCTCCTTCTGCTGATGCTTGCCTCCTTGTCTTGCTCGGGCTAAACTTTAACCAGCCTCCTTATCTGCAGGTGAGTGCAGGGACACTGTCTGCCATGAGGCTGCCCCTACAGAGTGGCTTGTGAGGGGCTTCACCCTGTGGCTGCCAATGCCAATGCAGAGACCCCACAGCACCGGCAGCTGTGATGCCCACTGCCCGGGACCCCTGCCTGCACCTACCAGGCTGCCTGCCTCCCACGCCTCCCTGGGCCCTGGCTCTAGCCCTGGCTGCTGACGAAGCCAGTGTCTGCGATGTGAAAAGCATCAGGCAATGGTAACACGCCCCAGCAGCCTGGCCTTCTTCTTGCTACCCAGATGTGCAGTGTGCTCAAGGGACTCAAGGCCCTTTGCAGAGTGATGTCCCTGTCCCACACCAGCAGTGAATCGCTGTGGTTTAGGCAGGCACAAAGCAGTGAGGAGGGGCACGAAGCCAGGCAGATGGCCAGCTCTTCCTCAGGGAAGCTGGGAGCTGTGTGTGGAAGCTCCCACAGTCACTCCGGCACTGCGGCGGTGCACACGTTAATAAAGCCAGCTGGCATAGGAGTGGCTCCAGCCTCTTCCACGTTCATCACAAATGCGTAGTTCCTGAAGTGTTTTCCTTCCAGAACCTGCAGTTAGAACCAAACTCTGTCCAAAGCCCACTGACAGGCCAGCCTGTGAAGCGGTGCCTGCTGGAATGGTGGTGTCGGCCTAGCGGTGAAAGATACAAATTGACAGCAGCGAATAAAAACTTCTCTCACAGCATTGACGCACTCATACAGCCAGACTGGGCTTCGCCGGCCAGAAGAAAACTGCTGCTGCAAAGTGAGTTGTAAAGTCACAACTTTTGTAACCAGGTTTTATGTGAATATTAAGAAGAACTCGTGTGCTGGCCTCAGAGATGGGCTGCAGTCACAGAGTGTTGTGAAACTCCCCAAGAATCCAGCCATCGGCGCAGACCCAAGCTGCGTTTCCTGGCATACCTTTTCCCTTTCCTCTTCCCAATTTTTACGACAAATCGTCCCGCCAGAAGATTCCTTCAGACTGTGTGAGTGAAGTATTTTTTTGTGGGAAGCAGGGCAAAAGTGTTTTATTTCAACTTATGTCAGCCATTAAACACTTACCCAAGCATGGGTGCATGCAATATGCACAAGTATTAGATAATGCTGAGGTTGTAATTCCTTTTGCTGCTAAACTCTCAGTTGCACAACAGGCAAGAAATGGAGAATTGAGGTCATGAGTATGCCTTGCATGGTTAAAAAGCTATCTATAAAGCAGGAAATTCTGTCACTGAACGAGTTGTGTCACAGAGGCACATCACACCCACTCACAGGCATAAGAAAACAAAAATCAGTGTAGTTGAGAGCAGTAATGGGAAGGCATGGGCATTTTTACACCTGATCTGACCTTTTAAACATTACTTCTTAGTACTGACTTTAGTGAATGTGCTTACTGAGATAAGGTGTAAAATAATCATCTCGTACAATTTATCCTTTTTCTCTTTGTTAGCTGCATTCCTGTCATGGAACCTTAGATGAGTCAGTGGTACCAAGTGTAACTGAAAACTTTTTTTAAAGGATTGGTCCAACTTGTTACATCTACTAGGGACTAGGCAGAGCTAGTAGATGACCTTTTGTTTTGCCCTCAAGAAGGTTTGCAGTTCACAGGATCACAAGATGTTAGCGGTTGGAAGGGACCTCTGGAAATCTTAGAGTCCAAACCCCCTGCCAGTGTAGGGCAGTAGAATCTTGCACAGGTTGCACAGGAACACATCTGGACAGGTCTTGAAAGTCTCCAGAGAAGATTCCATCACCTCTTTAGGGATCCTGTTCCAGTGCTCTGTGACCCTTACAGTGAAGAAGTTTTGCCCCACGTGGAATTTGTGCTGCAGTTTACATCCACTGCCCCTTGTCCTATCACAGGGCGCAAGTAAGAAGAGGTTGTCCCTTCCTACTTGACACCCAGCCCCAGAGATATTTATAGACATCTATTAAATCCCCTCTCAGCCTTTCCTCATAAGGCATTATGAGGAGAGTTAAAAGTAACTCTGTTTTCTGGGAGACAATAGGTTAGTCCTTGTGTGGGTTACTGCCTCTATAAACCTGGATTTACATGCAACTTACTGTGGCATTCTGTAACTATGATAACTGAGGTGCATATTTTTTAAAAGTATTTTAGCCTGATACATTTATACTGATTCCACCTTACACATGGGTATGTAGAGAGATGCACAGAGATAAATTTATTCACTAGAAAGTGTTCCTATAGAACAATAAACTATGAGGATATAAGACTATTTACAATGTCATTCTGCCCCTGTACTCAGTGCTGGTCAGGCCATACCTTGAGTACTGTGTCCCATTCTGGGCCCCTCAATTTAAGAAAGATGCTGAGGTGCTTGAACATGTCCAGAGACACCAAGGCTGGTGAGGGGGCTGGAGCACAGCCATACGAGGAGAGAGCTGGGGTTGTTCAGCCTGGAGAAGAGGAGGCTCAGGCGAGACCTTATCACTCTCTACAAGTACCTGAAAGGAGGTTGTAACCAGTCAGTTTCTCCTCCCAGGCACCCAGTGACAGAATAAGAGGACACAGCCTCAAACTGTGCCAAGGCAGATTTAAGCTGGACATTAGGAAGAAATTCTTCACAGAAAGAGTGATTGCCCATTGGAATGGGCTGCCCGGTGAGGTGGTGGAGTCCCCATCCCTGGAGGTGTTTAAGAGGAGGCTGGAGGAGGCACTTAGTGCCATGGTTTAGTTAAATAGAAGGGTTAGGTGATAGGTTGTACTTGGTGATTCTAGAGGTCTCTTCCAACATGAGCAGTTCTGTGTGTTTCTGTGTCTGAATGAGACCTCAGATACTATAACTTCCATGTGTGAAGGTGGTTCTAGGATTGTAATATCTTCCCTTTGCTTTTTGTTTTGAAACAATTTTTATTTTTATGACTGGAAATTACAATGGAAATAAATTTCAGTTCTTAATTCACAAGTTACTGAATCTTTAACAATTTCATTCTAACAGTTGTGCTAAATTGGTACCAGTAACAAAAAGGTTTACTTTTTCTACCTTGCCATAAATGCTCAGCAACTCTATGGTAGCAATTCTACTGATCTTCCAACTGTCCTAAGTCTTTCAAAGATAGCAAGGTCAAAGCACACACTGTATTTACCACTTTTCAACTTGTTTTTTTTTCCTGTGGTTCTGCTCCACACTCATGCTTTATATAAAATAAGCACGTTTATGAGTGCTTGACTTTAAAGAAATGTAGAAATGCCATCATATTTCACTTTCTCTTGAGCGTCTTGGGCATTGTGGGACAGTGGTGTCCACCTAATATGTATTTGTCCCTGGATCTGTGGAAGGAGGGAGAATGACCATGTAGGCTGTGCCTCAGAAGCTCTCCTTTGATGATCTCACTTGAATACAGCATTGCCCTAAGGAATATGTATTCTGTGTCCATGAAATAGTTTGATGGGCTGTCCCTCCAGCTTTAGGACTCAGCACCCCAGGCTTGGATCACTCTGCCAGAACCCTGTTAATAAAAACAGTTATGGAAAAGCAGCATCTTGCAAAAGCATGAAATCAAACCTGCAGTTTATTTTGTAACCAGGGTAAGCTATCACTTTATTCCATCATTCACCTGCCTGGGATAAAGTAGTGGCCAGAATCAGTGGCACATGCAGGAGTATTGTGGTGAGGTTGTTCTACCTGTGTACCCCATTACTTGCCTGTGCATTGTCAAGTGGGGAGACATCAAGCTGAAGATCCAGCAGCTACTACCTTCTTCATCATTGCTTTTATTTGACATCTACTGTTGGAATAGAGCCTAGATAGTTAATCTCTTTGTCTCATCCTTCCTAAAGCCCCCTACAAATTGTTATTCTGTGATATTTACTGATGAACTGGGCAGAGAGCTATTCAATATAAGTAATTCAAATAAGATGAATGCAAACTTAGCAAATGGTAGGTTAGTATTATGCAGTTTGAGAGTTTTCAGCCTGCAGTTTGACTATATACAGACTGTCTTATGGATTTATATCCATGTTTCAAGCAGACTGATATAGGGTATTTAAATCTCTTGAAAAAATTCCCTCCAGTAGTGACACCATGCAAATGTAGAAGAAACAGCAAATTCACTCATCATTCATCCAAAACCATTTATCAGTCATCATTCATTCTAAATATTGGTTAGCAATGAAAAATTCAGCATATTTTAGTATAATGAAATTAGTGTCAGGTCTCTGTATCCAGTGCACTAAAACTGTAAGAAAAAAAGTGAAATACCAACCCCCTCAGAATTTAAACTGGTTTCAGAGACACTATTAGGAAATGAATAGTGGTTTCACAACATCGTTTTATCATTTTGTAATCAGGTTATAGGCCAATCATACATGGTCATTGCTGCAAAGGAGATGAGGTCAGAGCTCCTCCCCACTAGTATAATGTTATCAGCTTAAATATCTTTAATAGCCTCTTTTGAAGGGAAAAATGGTCTAAGATTAAAGTAAACTTTAAGGGAACATACCTCTTCATTTCTGGAGTTAGCATGAGAATTAAACATTCAATACTGTTAAAGGCAGCAAGAACTGTGTACACCTAAACCCTACTAAACCGTAAAAAAAAATGAAGAAGATGGAATATCTTTTTGTGGAATAACTCTGATGATATAAGAAACATCTCAGTGCTCCCCAAGGGCTAGGTTGAGGGATGGGTGCCGCTGTATTGAGTGACATTTAACCTTAACAATAAGCAAAGCAGACTCTGACCATGACTTACTGCCCTCTGTGACCCAAAGATTGTGCCTGCATTTGAAATGGTGGAATGCCTGGGTTAAGGCTGTTAAGAACTATCAAAAAATGTGACTATATGACAGGAATTGATTCTTTACCTGTATTTGTGACTTATGAAAGCAACAAGTGTTGAATGCGTCAGGCAACTGCAGAATAAGGAACTCCTATCCTTGCGGTTACAGAACTACATTTAAAGCATGTTGAAATACAACTGCCATAGAATGAAAGAAAAATTAAATGTGTTGAGAAAAATAATGTGCATCCCCTATTATTTTTTTTTTTTTTTACTGAGGCACATTATTTATAATTTAGCATGTTATTGAAAATTGAGTATAGTGTTGTTTACAACCAGTAAAAGACAATAGACCAAAAGTCAGTTACCCATAGCTGAAGTGGATTGATAAAGCCAGCACATTGTCTTTGCTCACATAGTTTAAAGTATACATAAAGATACATGATCATAAGAGTAAGCTGGTTGTGCAAAGTGGTGGTGGAAAGGCAAAAGGTGAAAAAAAAAAAAAACAACAACATATTGGTAAGTCATAAAATGCATGATTAGACAAATAGGGTGTTTTTATTGGGTGATGTAAGCTTCAAAAAAGAGATTGACACTCTGCATTGAAATACAGGATTTTCAATGCATTAAAACGAGTCAATGCTCACATACATCTTCTACTTCTTTTTCACATGCTCCAGTCAGCTGGGAAGAAGGTAAGAGACTACTGGTGTTATGCCAGTTGACTGAATAGCTCGCGAGCAATCTATCATTTACACATTTGTCTTTTCAACTAGACTTTTTTTTTCAGAAAAAATAGAGTTGAGAACTTAGCATACCATGCAAAGTCCAAGGATGATAGTTATTAATAAATATAATGATGTTTTTTCTCTGAATTCAGACAAACTCTGAGAGAACAAAGTGGCAACTTTGGGGGGAAATAAACAAACAAACCAACCAACAAGTCAACCAAGCAAGCAGCTAAACATACTCTACTGAAAAATCCTAATTGTGAGACAATACAGATAAAAGTCAGTAAAATTTTTGCTCTTGCTTGGTTTCAAGTATAGGATTTGACTAAACATTAGTTATTCCATTATAAAGTTAGGTGTGAATTTAAAGCAGCTCTAGTAAAATAATTCAATGTGCTCTATTTATTCCAAAATAATAATAGTCATGTGGTATTATTTGACAATGGATATAGCTGAACAGGTATTTTGGATTATGTTAACATATTTTGGGATATCTTTGTGTAAAGCATTTCTTGGTTAAAAGAAAGGAAAAAAAAACCAGGAGAGGACAAGGAAAGAAATCTGTGATAAAGCAGGGAGAAAGCAAAAAGAAAATAAAATTTTGCAAACTGTGGGAAGCTTTGAAGGAGGAGCTGGGGGGTGTGTGTGGGGGGTGTCTACCCTGAGCCTGGGTTGACACTGTCCCTAAGAAATTGTTCTACCCTTGTAAAGCATAAAGACTTAGTGGTTTATAATTTTATATTCCAAATGCAACTATTTTCAAAGTTCTGTGAGTGAGAACTGTAACCTCCCTGGTTAGGGAACTCCATATAGTATGGCTATTAGTGTATGTCATCTTTTAAAAAGAAAGCTGCACTGGCAAAACCCACACTGAATGTCATCAGTAATCCCATTCTTATTTATTGGAACAAGACTAAAATTTCAGTGATACATTAAATATGCATATTAAATGGTGCAAAGATACAATAAATATTGCCATGGAAGGAAAGTAACCTTTTCCTGGTTTCTCTGAATTAATTTGCATTGAATTCTCCACTTAGTAGACGTTAGCTGGTGTCATTAAAAATTGTTCTAGTTCCTGCTGACGTTACTGGGAGCTGAATCAGAGCCTGGATCCATGCATTTCAAAGAACAGAGATGGATTCACAGATGAAAACTAAATGAACTGCTCATCTGCCTCCTAAGAACATGAAGATATAGTGCAGCCCTATTACTCACTGAGGATCTGTTCACTGGAAAATCACTAAGGGAATAATGAAGGGGGAAGAGCAAAAGGAGGAGGAAGAGGTGAGAAGAAAAGAGAAAGAGGGCAAGAGAGAGCAAAAAAGGGAAAAGGAATTTCCTTTTGATGTCACCATTCTATCAGCTCATGCATTTTTCATGGCTACCAAGTAGTGCTAAAATAACGCTGTGCTGACAATCTGAGCACGAAAAATACCAGCCAAGTTCCCAAACATCATCATACTGGTTTAAAAATAATGACATTTACAGAAATTCAAAACTCAAGGTTTTTATTTCCTTTCTAATTTGTAAGCCTTTTGGATTCACATATTCAAGATTCTCTCTCGAATTTTTTAAAGGAGACCTGAGGTACTAAATTAATCACACCTGCTGAGGAGCTAGAGCTTAAAACAAAATCTCCCTGTAATCATAGGAACTGGCAACACAAAATGAGATAACCATTACAGTTTTTGATGCAAAATGAACTAAAAATTGCCAGATGTCAGAAGAAAGTGCATTAACTCAAGCTGCATTTGTTCCCTTTGCTAGAAAGTAATTTTTAAAATGAAAGTGAAGCCAGCTGGCAAATGAAATTACACTGGTCAGATTCAGAAGGTAACCTGCTTTGTAGTTCAAGCTTCCTATTTTGTAAACTTAGCTAAAAGAAGGAAGCATTACCGTTTCTCAGTGTTTTTGATCAAAACCTGATTGCTTTTTAAACAAAATGATTTGTGGATTGGATGTAAACATTGTTCTAGGTTTTAGTCACATAAGAAAACAATCTATGTACAGGTGCAGGAAGCATCAGAGACCTTTATTTACAGGAACAGCATTTTAAGGTGTAAATGTAAACTATATACAGATCAGTCTTCAGATATTATTCACTTGAACACTTCTGTGGAGTTTTAAAAAATACTCTGTAAATTTTTCATATAAGTGCTGGACCTGGTGAAGACAAACTATAATGGGAGTTAGCTTTCTGGGGTTTTTTGTTTGTTTGTTTTTGTTGTTGTTTTCAAGCTGGCTAGCAATTCCCACAAACACGGTTAAATTAACACCCCTATTTTAAATACCAATGGCACTTTAAATGCATTATTGTAAAAAACAAACAGAAGCGGTGAAAATTTAACACACTAGTAAAACCATGTAACGACACTTTTGGTGATCCGGGAGAAAAAAAAAAGGCGATGTTAAAGGCTCGAGTACAATTCTTATATTCATCTTAACTATATTTAATCTCATTTTCGGCAATATATATCCGCACGCGCTTTAATAGCAGGGTATTCCTTGGCTTTGGGGTTGTATCTGAGAGAGAAACGTCTCCAGAATTGAACTGTCAGACGCCGAAATCGCGGATCAGCCGAAGGAAGAGCCGTGCAGGAGACGCGCCTGCCTTTGCTCGCAGGGCAGGTACCGAGGACAGTGGATCGCTCTGGGATCCAGCGGCTGGCTGTGTCCCAGTTGCTCGGCGGCTCCTCGGTGCCGGTCTCGAAAACACTAGCAATGCCGGTGGCGGCAGGGGGGGGGGGGGAGGGCGCGCCCNCGGCCGCCCCGCCGTGCCGTGCTGTGCCGTGCCGTTGCCAGCCGCAGCCCAGCCCGGCCGGCAGCGCAGCGCGGAAAGAGCCGCCGCCTTCCCCCCGCGATCAGCCGGCCTGGGCCCACCCCTCGCACTAGAGATCTCTGGCTGATAATTCAAAAATGGAGGATGCGCCCTCTCAGCCATTAATTAATAATGTAGCTCGCTGTCTTCCTGTGTGACACACGCTGGAAGGCACCGAACGGCCAATAAAGATGTAGGGGAGAGCAGGGGAAGGCTCCTCCCCACAGCTCTTCCTGATTGAGGGCTTGAAGAAGTAGATCAAAAACTTCCCAGGAGCCGGGGGGCAGAGGAAAAGAGAGAAACGCGGCGAAGGGGACCGCGCTTCGCACCGGCCGAGCAGCAAAGGCAGCCTGCGGTCGCGCCAGGTGGGCAGGAGCCCCTCCGAGTCTCCCGCTGCGGAAGGCCGGAGGGCGGGCAGCCCCCCGCGCTACAGCCGCGCTGTCCCGCAGCGGCGGAACCCGCCGATGGCCGGGCCGGGGCGAGACACGGGGCGGGAAAGGCGAGGACCCCCGCTAAGTAGCGTCCCGGCAGGAAGGGAAAGAGGGCGATAAGTGGTCGGTGTTGCCCCTCGAGGGTGTTTGCTTTGCGGGGAGGAGAAGGAGGAGGAGGCGGAGGCGGTGAAGGAGTGGAAGTTGATGTCCGGCCCTGCGTGTGTGGGTCAGAGGCGGAGGAAGGGGGTGACCTGGGGGCAAGGGGGCCAGAGTAGACAAAGCGCGGAGGCAGCGGCCGGGGTATCCCCGAGTCGAGCACGTTGCGCGGCTGGGGCGGGGGACGCCGCCTCCGCCCGCCACTCGGCGTCATGGCCCCATTGTGAGGTAGAGGGAGGCGGGAGGAAGGATCCGCCGCTTGCTCCGCGCGCAGTCCCAGGCAGGCAGCGGCGTGTCGGCACACAAAAGGCCGCCGTGCCGCCGCCGGCGCTTTCTCCCGCTCCTTCTCTGGCTCCCCGGGGGGAGGGACACGCCAGGCCTCTCCCTCCTCCCCGGGCCGGGGGGG
>VWZI01012601.1:195189-269739 GCA_013396835.1 Psilopogon haemacephalus
TTTTTTTTTCTTTTTTCTTTTCCATATATAAAAAGACCAATGGCAATTGTGAAATTGTCGTTAACCGTTGAGGGCGTATTGCACGGGTAGTCCTGAACTTGCTGCCTTTTACTTTATCGCTTGGAAGAACAATGGACAGAAAGAACTTAGCGAGACGTTTTTTAAGAGCTGATAAGTGTATGTGTTTTCATCCCAGTCTGATCCAGCACCATTCCCGTCTACCAAAACCCCTTGCATCCAGACCCCTCCCCCCCTTTTTTTCCCCTCCTGTTCTCAAAGAAGTACAGACTAATGAGATTAAATCTTAAATACTTTGCAGCATATGAAATTAGAGCACACCTAAATCTTTTTTCCTGTTTAGACTTGTTTTCCCTTACTCAAATACACTTCACCTAGTAACATTTTAAAGAAGTTGGATTAGGTAATTTTGAAGGATAACGCCTGTTTCCTGGACTATATACTCAGTTGGGGGGATGGGGTGGGCACTATGGACACGGATGGGGATGTTGATTATTTTGTCGCAAGGACTGTTTTCATTATAGGACGTATGAGAACCTAACAAGCAAGAGTTGACACCCTCCCGTTTCTGTAGGAATTAAGATCCCCCTCCCCCAGCTACCAAGATTCTGAAAGTTGCTTTTCAGGTTACAATTATTATTATCACGTAATTACATGACTCTCATGTATTTGTTGACGCTGCACTGAAATACATTGCAGGTATGTGTGTAGCTTTTCTAAAATTTCATCATGAAAAATATTCCTTTAACACATCTTTCAGAGGGTTTGGTGAATATTTTTTAGTACTCTGACAGGCTTATTTACACTGAAAGGGTGTTGTCACTAAGAAAAAGTATGAAAGACTGAATTCCATATTTAACCAAAGTTCATGATTTAAGGGCTAAATTTAGAGCTGTGTTCACACAGGCCATCTCTAGAAATGTTGGTGGTTAGCTCAGAAGTCTGAACTTAGAATATGGTAGTTGGGATAGCTCTGCAGGAAACTGCTATTGCTTGACTTTCGTGCATGTGGGGTGGCGATTTGGGGTTGGTGTGTTGTGTTGTTGGGGTTCTTGTTTTTTTCTGGCCTTTTTTATTTGTAAAGTTGGGTAAATTTGGTGCTTCGGATTAAAAGTTTTAGGGTTTTTGAAATATATCAAGTTGATCCTGGCACAGATAAGTAAGTTTAGATTAATGTTGGGTATTTGTGACATAATCTACCAGTGAACATAGGGTCATCTTTCATTAAGTTTGAAAGGTGCTGATCCTTGCTTGTGCTGTTTGCGAAGTGATGCTTCAGATAGCTACTATCTTCTGAAAACATTTCCCATTTCTTTGCCTAAGCAAGGGCAATTAGATTAATAGGGAAAGGGAGGGCCTACTTCTTCAAAACTGTATTAGCTGTTTTTTGAAAGCAGACCACTGTCTAAGTCAGGCTTCACTGGATCTACTTTTGTAATATCAACTTTAAATTCTCCTCTCAAAAAAATAAAAAATGGAGTCCGACTAGATGAAGATGGCTGTATAGATATGTATGGTAACCTGAATTCACCCTCTTGCTCAACTATATGAATGCTTTTAATACTACAAACTGTTAAGACTTGTTTTCTTGTTTGGTGGTGTTTTTTTATAGAGCACAACGTTAGTGTTGAAAAGCTTCTTTCATGCCCAAGGCAGCCTTAGTAGAGATGAATACAAATCATACACTAGTATTACTCTTCTCTACATAAGAAATCATTATGTTAATTTGACTAGAATTTGGCAAGACTAAGTATTTTGTAGAGTGACTTTCCAACTAAGAATGTATTTCCTTTTTAATCTGAAACAGCGTTGCATAATTTTGTTAGCCTTTAAAAGGAGGTGCAGTGTAGTGGCAGTGTTCAGTTGTATTCATCAGGAGTAACAGGAACTGGGGGAACTGGTGTTCTTCAGGCTTGGTTGTACTTCTGGTTAGAGGAGCAGACCAACACAAGTGTCCCTGGAACCATAGTAGTGGCTTGAAAATCAAATACGAGGGTGCATGAGATGCATGGAATGCATGAGAAACACATTAAACTAGTGGGATGTTACTACCAGTCTTTGACACTGTGAAAGTTAATATCTGATACAGATGTACAGTGTAAGCTACTGTTAAAATACGAGAAGTCTTGCTTGTGAAGACATTGTAAAAAAGAGAGTTGTGGTAGCAGTGTTCCGCAATCACAAAACACAGGATTAGCAGTTTTGCATCTTCAAAACCTACTCAAATGTCTTTTTATATTTGTCTGTAGAATTCTTTGTTACAATCAAAATTATCTCTTCCACAAGCTTCTTAGAGTGTTCTTATTTAATTTAGGTCATTTTTTCTGTTTTGTTGAAGAGAAACTCATGACTCAAAAATACTTAATGCAGAATTAACCTGTAAATATTAAGGGATAAATATCTCTTTCTCGGTTGCTTTTGTTTGCTGCGTTCTTTGGTGCATTGTTTTGTAATGTGTTTTATTAACCACTTTTGGAGACAAGGCTGAATACGAGAATGCTTTTGTGATTTAGAATGGCAGAGTTAGTCTTCCATGACTGTCCTCCTACAAATAGACTGGAGGCTCTTAGAGGCTTCAGAATTGAAAATAGTAGTTATTACAAGTTAGCCATTTCATAGATTATTTAATCCCATCTTTATCCTCAGTTTTCACATAGTGTGACTTAGTAATTTTTAATTTTCTCTGACAGATAATTCTCCTGTTTAAAAAAAGACACAGACATCCCTACTTGTTTGTTTTACTAAATGCTAAGAATATGAATGAAAGTAAATGGTTTGAAACAAGCGTTGTTCCTGAAACGCACTTAAAATATAGTAGCTCTTTGACTCAATGTAAATACTTGGTTAGTTGAAGCAAAAGACATCTGTCATTTCTAGGTTGGATTTTTGTATTCATTGCAAATAATCAGCACAGAGATTGCAAGTTATTTCTGGCTTCTGTTAATGAACTGCCTCCTATCAAATGCCTACCAACTAGCACTATTAAAC
Source organism: Psilopogon haemacephalus (assembly GCA_013396835.1). Classification (NCBI taxonomy): domain Eukaryota; kingdom Metazoa; phylum Chordata; class Aves; order Piciformes; family Megalaimidae; genus Psilopogon; species Psilopogon haemacephalus. The sequence continues at coordinate 198,196 of VWZI01012601.1, forward strand.
TACTTCTCAATGATTTGCTAATAATTTTGCTGTTTACCTGACCTGGCATGGAAATCTAACAATATAATGTAACTGAAAACAAGATACCCTGTTGAGAAGTCAGCTGTAAGGACAACTCAGTTTTCAGTCCCTGCTTCTTCGATAGTTGAGCTGATGTGGGCATCTTCACTGGTGTGCCACAGTCCTGTGTGACTTCTCACAGGCAGATGGGACCGTGCAAGTCAGCTTTGTGGATGTCTGTTGTGTGAACTTTCTTCTCCTTGTTGTCAAGTTGCAGAGGTCTTGAACAAATAAACAAGCCCGAAGACCACAATACTCTATATAAAGATGTGACATCGCAGCAGATGCACTTGCTGTTGTGCAGTTAAATCTAATGTACAATATGCTCAAGTGCATTATTACTTTTTTAAGTAAAAAGAAATTACATAACTCCTGGTGTTAACATTCTCTTGGTTTGAGTTTGGTAGTTGATGTCTGCTCTTTGTAAGTCTTTTTGTGATAACCAATGTGCAGCAGAGAGAGAGAGAGTGTTACAAATAAAATCTAGTCCTATAATGTTGGGATTTTTTTTTTCTCCTCCCTCTCAAACCAAGTTGGTGTGATCTTTTATTAAACATTGCAATGAAGTTGTTAACAGACTAAGCTGCAGATGGGTTAATCACTGGCAAAAGACTAATAGTAATAATGTTTTTGAAATCATGTAATTTCTTTCACAATTTTTTTCTGGGTAATTTCATGGGAGGAAAATCCACACAAAAGAAGAGGAAATGAGGAAGAATGAAACTAGATGCACAAACTACTTTATGGAAATGGAAAATATATTTTCCTCAAATATGTTTCAGTTAAAGTAATCTTAGAATTTTGCTCTTGTAGTAATAATGGATTGAATTCTAGAGAGAGGTTTGTTGGTTGGGGTTTTTTAGGGTTTTTTTGTTTGTTTGTTTTGTTTTCCCCCTGTAACTTCAATGCTGTTGCTTTAAATAGCACAACTGCCCGATGTCCCCTCACAAAGGAAAAACAGCAGCTCTTAAAGCGACACTGTCAGCAACAACCTCTGTTGCTTCCTCCCTCTCTGCTTTCTCTCCCTCCTTCCACCCCCTTACAACAATAATTTCTTCAAATTATATTCTAGTGTATTTTTAATAAGTTTTCCTGGCTACAGATAATTATTGAGAACCTCTTTGGTGAGACAACAGAAATGTATATAGACACACACACCTGCATGAAGATTTGAGTATATGTTTATTTATCTACTGAAATCAATAAGACTATTGAAAATGGTGAATCTAAATCAGAATTACTGAATAGTGGGGCAGAAGGAGACCTGAAGAAATTGTTGTATATGTTCCATAACAAACCTAAAACCTCAAATATTTGTCTAACCTATTCTGTAACATGTTTAAGTAACTGTTCTATACCTTAAAGATACTGATTCACCATGGTTGACAGCAAAAAAAAGAATGTTCTGGCTATGCACAATGGATGACTGACAACCATCCACTGTTCATATATTGAAGAATAATTTATCTCATTCTTTCTCCTTTGTTACTCTTGTTTCAAGTAAGCAAACCCAAATTCTTCTCTATTAGTTAAGTGTTAGACTATTATGCTGTCACATACATTAACTAGATGCAGATGATACAAAAATCTGCAAATTTGTAGCTACTAAATATTATTCAGATAATGTATGTCTTCCTCTTCTGTTCTTTTGCCTTCTCATGGCTGATGTTCCTTACACATCTTTCTCTCGCTCAGAAATCCTGTGCTCATACAAAAAGGATTATCTGAGCCAGGACCCTCCATTGTCCTCAATCTGGAATTTCCATTTTCATTTACAAAATGTGATGGTTCATCTGTCCATCTGCAGTGAGCATCATCATCTGCATTTGAGCCGTTGGCATATTTTGACAGCTTGAGTTTGCAGGGAGCCTGCAAGTGTGAACTGTGAGATTCTCTTAGTGTCTTACTGGAAATGATAGGAACAGTTCTCTCCTTAAAAAACTACCCTGTGCAGTGTTGTCATTTTTATAAAAGGAATGAAACTTGAGTCCTGTGTTTCTGCCTTGATATAGCTGTGGAGAACTAATACAATGCAAACGAAAGTCAGTTTGTCACGTCGTGTATTGCATAGTTATCAATAGTAGTCTGTCAAGATTTTTAAAGGAAGGTAAATAAAAATCACTGAACTAGGGTATATTGAAAGATTGCTCTGCTGTCTGATCACTGATCCACTGTTTATGTTTTAACATGGTTTTGTGGAAAACTACATCATTTACTTCATCTAGAAGATGTTTTAAAAAGCCACTGTTTTTGATACCTGTGAAAAATGATCAGGTATTGACTAATGAAAGTTTTTTTTATTGCAATATAACTAGTAAACAAACACTACAACAATGTAACTTTAGCATTAATTGCAGTGCAGGGAAGGATGAGAATATTTGCTAATGGAACAGGGAGAGGAATTTGTAGGAAAAAATAGTTAAATGCTTTTTGTGAGAGCAGTGCAAACAGTGAAGGAATAAAAAATATTTAGAGAAGTACTTGACATTAATTTTTTTACCTCCTTTTAATTTGTGAGCTAGGCACTCAGAATCAGAAACTTACTCAAGTTTCAACATGTTTCTGTGATATTAAGGTTATTTTAGATTTGTACAGTTTTAGACCTTCATCTTGCTAATGTTTATAGAAATGTGGGCAGTGCAAGAAGTATATGACACCTGTTAAACCCAGTGTGATTATTCGTATGCATAAGCCTTCTTAAATGTGAATATTTGCACCACTTTGGGGACTTGATGCTGTTTTTATAGTCTGCAGTGAAAGGAGACTTTGGTTTTACAATAGCGATTTACCACAAAGTGGCTAAAAAGTGGTAGATAATCCTTGACTGTCTGCAGCCTGTACAGGGGTAGAGCTGCATGTAGAGGAAATTTGTGGCTATATTAAGAGTGAGTAAATTAAAAATGTTAATCAGAACTCAGCTGTTTCCCTTCTTTCTCCCCAACTTTCTGTCTTTTCAGTGATTTTTTTGAACGCACTATTCTGTGCAACAGCCTTGTGTGGAGCTGTGCTGTCACAGGTAAACCAGGACTCACATATCAGGAAGCACTGGAATCTGAGAAGAAAGCCAGACATAATCTTCAGAGTTTTCCAGAGGCACTCATCATTCCAGTTCTCTATTTGGCCACCCTTACTCATCGCTCCCGACTTCATGAGATCTGTGATGAAATCTTTGCTTATGTCAAGGATCGGTATTTTGTTGGTGAAACAGTGGAAGTAGTTAGAAACAATGGTGCAAGGTAAGTGCATTTAAAAATAAATACTATTTCTGTGTGTCTAATGTGGGTGGTATTAGTGTGTGTTTCTTTTAAACCCCAAATCAGGATAATAAACTCCATCAAACACCGAAGTTAGTGTTATTGCTTCTCCCTGCTTTAATTGAGAGTAGGATTGTATTACTGGGCTAGGAGTTTCTCTTTCCTTAGCTTAGAAGCATCTGTGGAGGCAGGACAGCTCTCCTAGGTTTTGGCACTGCAGCGTTTTGGTGTCTGTGGTGGTTTTGCAAAAGAACGTTAGTCCCCTGGTGTGAAAGAAGTGTTTTTGGTTGTGTGGGGTTTTTTGTTTGTTTGCTTGGGGTTTTTTTTTTGTGTGTATTGTTTGGTTTGGCAATTTTTTGTGAATGATGTTTAATGAGAAACTAGAGGAAGCTATGAAATAAAAATCATTAAAGTGTTGATGAAATAATCCAGGGTGTAATTCATCACATGGTATTTTGTGTACTCAGAATGGAACTACTGAAAGCTTAAAAGCGTGAGCCTTTGCTTTTTAGATAGTGATGAAAATGGTGACTACATTCTCTGAGAAGTTGAGAGTTAATAATAAAATGTTTGTAAATCTGGGATTTAGCATGCTGGGGGTTTTGTCCAGTTTAGTTAGCATTATGTTTGCTCTTAACACTGATGTATATACGGCAGGGGTTTTTTTTACTGTTATTTTAGACTGATTTTACACAGAATTTTGATCTCCAGATGCTTACTTTCTTGTGTCTTTGGTAGACAGGTGCTACAGTGTAAGTAAATTGTATTGCAGCACTTCGCTGGGAGTCTTTAAAGAAGCTTCTTGGACAGAACTAGGAAAGGTTCATGTTTTGACTAAATGAGTATGCAGTTCTGCCTTACTGAGGTTTAAGCAGACTTAAAACATGCTTAGCTTTGAAATACTGTCCAGAATGTGGGCAGAAGTTTTTGTGGATTCAACTCATGCTGAGGTTTTTTGTTGCTTGTTTGTGGGGTTGTTTTGTTTTACCTTTTTCAGAAGAGAAGTGCCAGTACACTGCAGAGTGGACAGAGTACAACCTATCAGCTTCCATGGGTAGCCTGAGGTCTCAGCACGTAATCTGGTATATTTTGGGTAGTTGGAGTGGGCTCATTCAAACTGGTCATTGGAGAACATGAGGCTTTTGAGTCACTGATCCAGATCTTATTTAAGGCAAATTTTGTGTGATGCCAGGAAGAAAAATCTTACGTGCTGCAGGAGTTAAATTGTAAGAAATATTGGCTCTGGTGCTTAATAGAAAAGCAGCCCTTCCCTGCTCTGTTCTTTTCAAACAGTGAAGTCCTGGTTTGCAAAGCCAGGACAAGGGCAACGTGTTGCTTTTGCCAGAAAACCTATATCCGAAGTTTGTTTTTTATCTTTCTCATCTTTATACTTGGCTAATGATATAACCACTATTATTGCAGTCATTTTTGCCTAGACAGTAAGGGGTTTGTTTGGGTTTTTTTATGATGTTGGTTCTGTTTGCTTGTTTGTTTTTCTGTAATTGGAAATCTGGATAGTATGAACTGTCAGAGTAGTTCAGTGTAATTCAGCTAGGGGTTTTCATTTGCTCAATGAAATGCTTTTGTTTTCAATCTTTGACAGTGCCACCAGTTTCCAAACTACTATCAAAAAGAATGCTTTAGAGAGACAAACTTTTTTTCTCAAGAACAACCCTCTTTTCTTTCTTCTAAACTCTACTCTAAAATGTTTATGGCTGTGTATTTTAGCTTTTCAAAGTTTAAATGAAAAGCACACTTAGGACAGGTTTTTGTTTATTGCATGTATTTGTCTTTTAAAATTCAAAATCCTCTTTTCTTTTTATACTTCCACAAATAATTTGCCTATACCAAATGGTTTCTACTTGATGATGTAACCTGAATTATACCCTGATAAAACTGATGTTATCCTGTCTCTTGAAGATAGCACTTTTTTATCAGCCTGTAATTCAGTCTTCTTGGTTATTCAAAATTGTGTTTGTATTCTGCTTTTACAGACCAATATAATAAAAAGACATAAGAGCTAAATTTCTTGAAGGTTTGGGGTGGGTTAGATACCCTTCAAAATACTGAAGAGGATTTTGGATAAAATATATTTCTGTCAAAAATTAACCCACTAGAGATTGTGTGATTTCCAGCTATGCAAGTGTGATTTTTTCTGGCAAAATGCAGCATGAAAAAATCACTTTAGCTGATTGTATGCTGCTGATGTTCTAGACACATGTATAGTGCAGAGTTAGTTCAGACCTTTTACACTAAATTTGTGTTACAGTGCAAATGACATGGTAATGTAGGGGGATCTTTATGCTTAGAGATACATAATTAAAGAATACAAAGTGGGAGGAGGTGAGGTGTAGTTATTCTTTTACCCAATTAACAGTTGACTTTGACCTATATTTTGAGGAACTACACTGGGAATTAAGTATATCAGCTGATGTTACTTGTAAATAACACAGCTGTGGTTTGCATGTGGTTGTCCTGAGCAGCTCCTTTTTAGTGATCCTTTCCAGCAAAAAAGGGTCACGGTCTATCTGTGATGTAATAGCATCCTATGAGACCAACAGAATTTGTAAGATTATGAAAACCCAGTTGTGTTGTGGTGTTAGAAACTCTTCCACTTCTGGGGTGACTTAATAGCAGTTTTTCAATACATGAAGGGGACCTACAATAAGGCTGGAGAGGGACTGTTACTAAAGACCTGTGGTGATAGGATGAGGGGCAGTGGTTTGAAATTAGAGTAGACTTAGATTGGATGTTAGGAACAGGCTTTTTACCATGAGGGTGGTGGAACACTGGAACAGGTTGCCCAGGGATGTAGTTGAGGCCTTATCCCTGGAGATAGTCAAGGTCAGGCTCGTTAAGACTCTGAGCAACCTAATCAAATGGAGGATGTCCCTGCTTACTGCAGGGGGTTTGGACTGGATGACCTTTGGAGATTCCTTCCAACTAAACCCATTTTGTAATTTTAGTCTGTGATTTATAAATGAAGTTTTTTACATGTGAAACGTCAGCAGGATTGTTATCTGAGCTCTGTGTATCATGTAATGTGGAAAGCCTGCAGCATGGGTAACCAAGGGTTGCTCATGAAATACTGGTTGTGTAGCTCTTAACTTTGCACATGTGATATTCTTGTATGATAGATGTATTTGATGTAATTTTCTAGATTTTTAATGAAGCAGACAGGAGAGAATCCCAACACTAAAAAAGTTATAATATTGGCTCAATGTAAATTTGCTTGGGAATATGGTTTAGGGTGAACCTTGTAGGAGTAGGGTTATTGCTAGGTGATGCCAAGGGTCTTTTCTAATCTGAATGTTTCTGTGATTCTGTAAATGTTTTTATCTTGATTATATGAAGTAGTCCATAGTACTGTATAAGTGGACAAGCACATTATGCAGAGGCTAGGCAGAAGTTTGTGGTTTTTGGGTTTTTTTTGTTTTTTTTTAAACTGGTGGTTCTTTTATCAAACTCATGCCTTCTGGCTACTCAGAAACTGATGCCCCATTGCTATAAGTCCCTGTCAGGCATTTCTGTTTTCTAGCCTTTTGTTCTGCCTCTTAGTTTTGAATTGGGCTGCTTTTGACTTGTTGCTGAGGTCTAGTAGGAGGAACTCAAAGTTTGGGATATACTCTGTCTTCCTGTTGTTTTGGTACATCTGGTGTCTTAGCAGCCCTTACTAGGCAGAAAGAAATTGAAGGGAGGCCCTCAGTTCTATGATATGACTCACTCAGGCAATCTCTGAAAATGGCCCATGCAGTTTTGTAATCTGGTAGAAGCAACAAGGAGATAGTTCTGCTTGCTCCTTAACTCTCTCAGATGATGTACTGATTTTAAATGGCTCTTTTTTTTCTTCTTTTTTTGTTCATTTGTTTGTATCCATCCAGCTTTTCTGGCCAAAATGAGGCTGACATGTCCTCTAAAGTAGTAACTGTGCTATGCTTTAAAATACGAAGTCTTTGGATTCCCAGATAAAGGACTGTAGGAGCTGTGTAGGAGTGTTTTCCTTCTACAACAGCCTTCATAAAAGACAGAATTATTTGAAATATCATATAATTTGGAGAGGAACTTTTAATTTCAAATTCAGAACTTCCATCTCAAATTCAGTTCATCTGAGTTATCAGTGAATTGAAAACCAATTACACTATCTGCACTGTTATTTGGAGTATAAAATTGCTGTTTATGAAACTAATTTATTGGAAAAGGCTTGGAAATGATTCAATATGTTGTTGGGAGGGGTGAAATTAGAGCAGTATGTCATGTTAACCTAGGTCAGGTAAGATGTAAAAGAAGCACCTAATGTTTTAGTTCTCACTGTATTGAAGCAGAGGAAAATATTGAGCACACCACTGGAATTGCTTCTTCTATTTTCTCGTCATAACTCAAAGATTAACACCCATGTGATACTAATAGGCCATTTGTTTTTCCACAAGGAATGGCATATCGTAGAGCAATCTGTCCATTTGTTACTTAGTACTGACTTTTACTATTGGCATTTTAAAACTAGTGAAATTGATATTGAATATCTTGGCATTTGAAGTCAGTTACCTGGATATTGGAACTGTATGGTATGGAAGGTGTACCTGGAGTATAACCTCAGTGAATTCCTCAGACCAACCAAATAACATGTACAGCTGCCTTATCTCACTCAGTTATAGAACCAGTCCCTTTTTTCTTAAGGTCAGCAGTGTGCTTTCTGTATCACTTGCATTTGTCAGAGGAAAAACTATTTAAAACATCTGTACAAAATCTAGTTGTGATTTATCATCAGTGTTCTGAAATTCGACAGTATTGCAAGAAATACTGTCTGTCTTTACTAGAGTGTACAAATAAGTATTGTGATAATTAGTTAATCTGTAAGCTTGCAATCTGACTTGAGCAGTGAAGAGAGCTGAGGTTTAGGTTGGACAACTCTACTGGATCTTCAGTTCTTCCTCCCCCACCCTTAAAAATAGTTTGTGTGACATTGCCTTCCCTTCCCCACAGAGGGTGGGGAACAACCAGCTGTTGTCAAATAGTTAGTATGGAACTTAATAAAAAAAGTCACCCATCTGCAGACTGAAATAGATTGCTGGAAAGCTTGTATATAAGAAGAAATAAATCGTGTAGAATGTGTGAACTATGAAAAATTAAGTTGGGGTTTTTTTAGGTTGAATTTGACCACTAGATGACACCACTGAAAAACAATACTTCCCTAATGCCTGTGAGTAGGCAACACCAGAATGCATTGAGAGAATGCAGTGTTTTTTAAATGGAATGGTAGATTAAGTTCTCTGTTGGGAAAATTGCAGCATCTCTACATTAGGTATAGGTTAACATCTTTTTTGCTCTGAATGTACTGATGTTGACTGTTGCTGTGCTATAGGAAGCTTAATTATGAAGCAACCTTCTCTGTAAGTGAAACTTCTTTTATAACTCATCAATTGTTTGGCTGGTGTCCCAATGCTTTAGGACTGTTGATAGTGGATTAATCACTGCACTAGGCCAATTAAAAGATTTGCATACTTTTTTCATCCTGGGCTTAACTGGGGCACAGGAAGTGTATTGTTGGTCATGACTATGCCTAGCTGATAGGAAGTTAGGATGGTAGAAGGTAATTCTTGTAAGAGACAAAATTATAACTAATTTTCCAACTTCTTCATTCAAACTGGCAACAAGGTATTACTTGTTCATATAGATATATGTTTATATATCTGTGTTGTCTTCTCAAAACTGTATTAGCTTTTTACCACCTAATGGTCTTAAATTAGCTTAAGTGTCTTCCATGCTTAGACTTTAACAAGTTAGAATGAATTTAAATTATTTCCCAGTCCTCTAGCAAAATTTCCTTTTTTGACTTGAAGGCTTCAAAGCTGATCTGAAGCAGATGCACTGGAGTTAATGTCTACAGAATCAGTTACAGTGTTTTTTTTGTAGTGGTAAGGCTTAAGTGTAAGTTTCTGCATATGAAAAAAGATTTCTACTTTGTATCGAAAGGAAAATTTTAATTCCAGTAGCAAATTTACTTTTGATGCTTATAAAATAGCATAGGTAATGGTACTGGAGAGCAGCTTACCTATTCACAGAGCAAGTACAGTTTGCATTCTTCCAGCATTGCTATTTAAGGATCAAATCCTGGCCTGGAGAAATCCCATTTAAGCAATTTGTGTTCCACTGCCCTTAAATTATTAGGGATATAAATGTATTTTTATTTGTTTGCTAATAAATATAATCATAACCGATTATTGGAAGCTATGAAGCAATTATATCTAGGAGAGAACCTGCAACTTCTTTCTTACAGGTTATTGGACAGCTGTTAAAAATATTTGGGTGCTGCTAGTCTCTGTTCTTATTCCTGTGCAAACTCTTTGCTTTTATAAATGTAAACTTAAAGGTATAGGGTTTAGGTTGGTTGGTTTTAGGATTTATTTAGTTAGGGTTTTAATCAGTATGGTATGTTGAATAGAAATCTGGACAGCCATTAGTGCAGCTACAGTGTAGTATGCTTCTTAATAATTTATTTGAGGTATACAGTTGTACCTACAACTTAACAGGCAAATGAAGATGCTTAAGAACAGTAGCACTTACTGTATTTCAGGAAGCCATTATGTCCATAAAATTTGTCTCCTTGTTGTGTGCTTTTGTTTACTGTGTGCATTAAACTGTACTGGTTGAAGTAAAGAGTGTCACTTATTCATTCAGACCTTGTCTCACTTTTATCTGTAATTACTTTCCTTAGGATAAGGATATGAGTTACTACACTTACCTGACATTTATTTCTTAAACTTACTCAAAGCTGACAAAACAACAAGCTTTCTGATTCTTGCTACTACTTCCTGTATTACTGACTGAGGGTTTCTATATTCAGCTAACTTTGCATACTATTAGAACAGGTGTACTTCTTTAATTTTGACATTTGAAAAACATAGCTTTTATTTCCATGTCTGTTTTTTAAAAGTGATTTTCCTTTTGCTTCTGGCTTGCTGATCATCAAGGGTTTTTTAGGTTAAAAGCTGGCCTTAATGTATTGTAATACTCCCCTACTACTCTATTTCAAACAGCCTTATGCACCCAGGGGATGTTTTATGCCTGCTTATTGTAAAGCATGCAGAGGCATGTTTGTAAATTACCTAGGCACTCAAGGGATACTTTTTTTTTTTTACCTGAAATAAGGACATAGCTGAGTGGTTTTATATCACAGTAGTTAGCATCAGCCAAATCCAAAGCTGTGCATGGAGTGTGCAGCTGATGAGCAGTGGTCTCTTCTCTCACAGCTTCCTCCTCCAGCCCTGGTTGGGTGTCAAGGCCTATTTATCATTTGGGAAGAACTCTGAGTTAAGTGAATGTGCCGATAATTGTGAAGTTAAGGAAAGTTTCCACTCAATGTCCTGTGATAGCTGTTACATGGCCTGTTACATGGCGGAGTGCAGCTTTTCTTTCCCTACTTCTAAAATTGGTTTGCTGCTTTAGCAGTTAGGATGCTTGCTTGTCCTGCAACTTGGAATAGGTTATTATATATATGCCATTGAGGTACTGAGCTGAATGAAGAAATATGTAAAGCAAGTTAGAGAAAGCCCTTGTTCTGGGTTTTCTTGAATCACTCCTATCTTGGACTCTTGGTGAGTTTGAAGCATGTACCATGTCTTGCCCCTGTTAGTTATGTTATGTGTTTTCACTGGAATAGAATCTCTTAGTGACCCAGAGTTAATTTTTTTAGATGTAATTTTCGGTTAGGAAGGATAAATTACTGAACTACTCAAGAAATTTTAGTGTCTTAGGGCCTTTAAATAACGCAGGCCTTCCTACTTCTTTCTTTGCTTTTGTCTGTGATCAGTGTTTGCCTCTTTCACGTGCTATAGTTCTCAGCAGATCACTGGGCTGTTTCAAGTAACTGATAGGACAAAAATTTACCCAGGTCTTTATGCTGCATTAGTGTCAGGGGTGTTTTTTGCAGTATGATTTGTTTGGTTTTTGTGTTTTTATTTTGTTGGTGTTTTTTGTTTGCTTTTGTTAGGTAAGTATATTTAATTGCAATCAATAAATGATACTGAGTGCCAAAGCTACAAAAAGTAAGCACAGCACAAAGTGTATGGCTGGAAGGAGGAATGGCAAGGGAAGATTTTTCCTCTTTTTCACTGCTGAACTGTTCAGTCATTTCTGAATCTCAGAGCAACAGCCTAAGGCTGCAGATGCAGTTTGCTTTTGTACACTTGTAGCCTGTCATCTCCTTACTGTTCTTCTGGGAATGACAAGATTCAGTCCAGCTTTAAAGTCTTCTGCTGTTGTGTTAATTTGCTCCTCAAAGCACAGTCAAGAATCTTTCATCTGAAGAAAGACTGATGGAGTTATTTTCTCTTGAAACCTATGTGCTGTGCCACAGTTTCCAGTTAGTGTCTCTTGCCCTTAGATGGCTAGAGTCAGCTGTGTTCTGTCATAATAGTAATAATAAAGTTAACTCAGGGAATGATGAAGTTACTGAGAAGAGCACTAGAACTTTGCTAAAACTGCCTCTCTTAACCCAGGGCATTGGTGTCTCCTAGCCATCAATTGCCTGTAGCAAGATTTAAAAAGAAAGAAAAACAAAACTCCCATTTGTAGATTAATTATTTAATACCGGAAGGAATAGTTGCATCACTTTTTTTAATACATTGCCTATCAGTAACCAGTTTTATGGGATTATAAATTTTTGAGCCAGGTAATGTGTGGTTTTACTTGATTCTTTCCCCAAGATTTCTGGTAATTATTTGAATGAAGACACAGAGGATGGAGAATCACTTACGTTCTGTGATACTTATTCCATTACTTATTATACCCCTTTAGTAATAAAGAAAAGGTGGGGAAGTAGCTCTATTGGGGGTTTTGCTACTTGCTGAATCAAGTATTTATAATTCCCATTTTTACAGAAGGAAATGTGGTACTCTGTAAATTACAGGGCTGTCCGATGGCAAAACACGTAGATTAGTGTTAGTAAAATAGTCGGTGATTAAATATTCAAGTCTTTTTGTCAGGGAGGATTGATTGTTGTGTGTGTGTGTGTTACCCAATGCCAGGAAGAGACAAAGAGGCTGTAACGTTAAGTTGCACTTCAGCTTTGGTGTGGCTGCTCTACTGATTTAGTGTGTGTGTGCTCCCTCTCGTGGTCTTCACAGGGTAAACAAACCAGAAAATGTCACTACTCTTAAACAGGGGTGCTTTTGGTTAATAGAAATTAAATTAAAAGTGGGTTTTATTGAGTCGAACCCTCTAGGAAATGGATTTTATAGATGAGATAAAAATAATTCTACCAAGTAGTCTCTTTTAGCAAATGGTCTGGGTTTAAAAACCTAGCACAATATGATGCATTGTGCCATGGCATCAGCTTCATATTATTTAGCATGAAGAGAATGCTGTGACGTTCTGACTATTGGAAAACCAAGATGCTGTGTTGACAGACTTCTCTCTCTTGAATTTGGTGTCGGGCCAAACCTTAATAAGCCTTGACTGGACTTCATCTTGCTTTGTGAACAGCCAGTGGTGGTTCTGCCTTTATTACATTCTTGGGGTGTTCTTGATTCTTTACACAGAGTCTATTTAGCTTTACACAGTTAATTAGTTTGGGCTCCACTCACCAGGAATACATGTCTTCCAGACCAGCCAGCTTTGGAAATGGGACTTGCTGCATTGGAATGGCAGTGTGCCTGCAGTTAGTGAGTCCAGCAGACTCAGGCTGCCTTTGCATGCAGGCAGCTGTGGTGTCCCTGTGGGTAATTAGGCATTGGCCATATTGTTCTGTTTAGGAATATATAAAGATGATAATAGTGTTTGTTTGTTTTATTGGGTTTTGTTTGTGTTTGGTTTTGCTTGTTTACTTTAAATAACTTTAAATAACGTAACTTTCAAAACCCTCCTGGATGTGTTCCTGTGTGCCCTGCTTTGGCAGGGAGGTCCCTTCCAATCCCTAACGTGCTGTGATTCTGTGATACCTGGAGCATCCTGGAGCTCTCTCCCAGGTGGAGGACAGCTACAAGTCCCAGCTAAATACACAAACGCATGTGACCTAGGATATTTTAATGTCTTCAACTTTCATCCCTCTACCCAGCCTTCCTCCTTCCTTCCTCACCAAGTGTGTGCTGCTTTTGGGCAATGCTGTCTAACTGCAGAAAGATATGTTCTATCAAATACTTTAGCAATATTTCCCCCCCACCCCAGTATTTAGTTCTGAGAGAAGAATGCTTAGAATTTGTCTGCTGTGGATTTGCTAGGGTTGCTTTGTTCTTTTAACTTAGATGTGATGCCATGCTAATTCAAGCCCTGTGCTTATATGTACTGTTCACAAGTGTTTAGTGCCCAGAGAAAAGAACTGCTATGTGTTCTTTCTCCCCACACCCTTCAAGCATTTAGTGGTAGTATGTGACAAGCGTCCATTGACTACCAGTTAATTTTCATGAAACAGACAAGTTTTTAGGAGATTAAAGTAAAAAACGGAACTGCAGAAAGAGGTGAAAGTTAGTGGTTAAGATACAGCTATAATAGTTACCCACTGTCATGTGTCAATTAATTAGTTTTTAATGTGCAGCTAATTCTGCCTTTTATAACTAGCATTCAGGTTGGCAAAGGGATAGACTTGTTTTGTCAATTGTGTGTGTGCCAGATGGAACCTTAATATGTGTCAGCAGATAAATGGGCCATTATTAAGATTAGATGCATAATGATCATTTCAGCCTTGTTTATTTAGGTCATAGACAGCAGTAGGAGATGATCTCTTTTAAGTAAAAATCTTTTGGGATCTGAAAATCTTTTGCCTTTCTTTAGGCTGCTATCAAAATAAGTGTAAGAGGTTTGGTGTTTAGTGTAAAGTAACATGTAGTTAACTTTTATTTTAAATGAGAACTCAAGAAAACAACCACAAGCAGTTCTACCAGTGATTTCACATACTGTCCAAAGTGATGAAGCTCATAGCTGAGTAAGCAGGTGAATTTTTTAATTTAATGGAACTCATGAAATAAATATTACACCTAGCATTTTGGTACAAAGCTCTTAGGTATTTATTTAGTAGACAGCACAAGGTACAGCTGTATATTCTTAAAGTGAGATCTGCCACAACTTCAGGCTCACAGAATCACAGAACATTAGGCTCCCTGCACTAGTGAAAGACTGTCAGTGATAAATGTCTGTATTTTATTTCAGGTTGCAGTGCAAGATTTTGGAAGTCATAGCTCCAGCCCAGCACAATGGAATGGCAAACGGGCACACCAGCAGCACTGACAGAGAGACAATTGTCATCAGTGACAGTGACGACTCAGAAACACACAATAGCTCAGCACAAAATGGGTAAATGCTACTTGTACAGTACAAAGCATTTGGACTGCGGTGGAAATGATGCTAAAGCAGACATGGCAGGGTCTGACTGAAACAAATTACTTTATCTGTACCTGTCTTGAGTGTTCAGCCAGCAGAAAGTGACAAGCTGAATATTCACAGGTGCCAGTTATGCTATATGTAATCCACCACAGAACTGTGCAGTAATCACTGTTAATCTGTTTGGCATGATGATGTTTCTGTTGAGAGATGATGGAAGAGCCATGTATGCTTTTTGATAGTCCTCTCTGTACTGCAGAACCTCTGCTGCTGTAACTTGGAAAACAGAGTCATGTTCTGCAGTTCTATGATCTGGTACTACGTAGCAGATGTATTGTTTCACTTCCATCACAGGGCTCAGAAGAGGACATCTTTTTCTGGAACTCTCTGGAAAGTCTTTTCAGGCACTTGAAGTGTTCGTGTCCAAAACATAAAAATGTACAAAGCTTTCTCCATTATGCATGTGCTTATATGTGATTTTAGGTGCACTGTAACAGTGTATGTCTTGTCCTAAGGTACGGCCTCTAGGCTGGGGTAGCTTGATAACATTGAATAAGATAGCTTTTTGGCTATAATTGTGGTGTTTAATCTGGAGTATTCCTTTACTGATCAGTAATTGAGCTTATATATGCAGCTTATCCTAGCAGTGCAGTAAGAAGAAAGATTTCTGTGCTTTACAGTCACAATATTGATGGGAGAAAATGGTTTGCAGTGGGTCCCAATCTTATATCTAGAAATACACAGGCTTTACAGGAACTGTCACTGACTTTGAGGTGTTATGTGGATGCAGAGGTCATCCTCATTGATTGCTGCATGAAGACTTCCATGCCCTGGCATGCCTTGAATAACTAGGATGGAGCTTCTTACTTGACTAAGAAAATAACTTGGGATAATTTTTTTCTTTTCATTCTCCACTGTCCCTTGAAGGCAGTGTCCAGGTTGCTCATGAGGAGGTCCTAGCTCTTTGAGAAAATAAATGCATTTTCTGTGTTCCACAGGGCATATGGCATTTGAAAGGAGGTTATTCTTGGAATTACGCAGGCGTGCACAGAGCTGACTGTGGAATTGATCCCTTTATATTGCTGTCACTTTCATGTATGCAGAGCTGGTAGTAAGATTGAGTCTTGTAACTCACAATCTGATTACTTATTTTGACAATGCAGACAGGGGAGGGAAAATTTCTTTCTCGTATATATTCTCACAAGATTTCTCTCAAATTTTTTGAAGCACTGTTCTATGGCATACCTAACCAGCATTTATGCTACAAGCTTAAATTTTAAATTTAAAATGCTTACTGGAATTTTTAAGTAGGTCTTTTTGTAACAAAGACAAGAGTGTAATAACACACTTCTGTTAGTTTCCAGGTTTATTCTAGGTATATGAAAACTTAAAAGTGTTACTTCCTGTATCTGTAAAGCCTATCTGAAAGGCAGTGTTGTCAGCTTTTGTATATTGGCATCTAAGATTCTTTAGACTGTTAATCATAACCAAAAAAACCCAAAACAAAACAAAAACAAAAACCCACCAAAACAACAACAGCAACAACAAAAAAACCAAAAACCACTAGGCTGAACGACATAATTTTGCAGCACTAAGCCTCTAGGGACTGCATGTAGTTTATGGAGAAACTTGACTTGACTGTGGAAAGTCTAGATGTTACTCTTTTTTGGACCAATGTCAAGTTGATCTCTGTGGAACCCATAGTTCTGCCTCTGTCTGCAAGCGGATGTCCAGATTTCGAGACCCAGCCTTCCTGCAAAGCTGCAGTGCTGTTAAACAATGGTATAGCAGATGCTCAGTGTGTTTGTGAGGGAGGGGGAGGGGAGCACAGCACAGATTGATGGGCCATCTGCAAATATTTTTCGGAAAGACTCTGAAGGCTGAAGAATCTTAACTGAAAATAGACTTCATTAGAGATCCCAACTGTTCTCTGACCCTACTCCTATCTGAGTGGGGCAGAAATAGCTGCATGCTCTGTAAAAGTGTTCCTGCTGACTTTTCTTACTGACTTCTGCTGCAAGAGCTGAAGTTAGGGAGAAAGAGGCCAGGATGCTCTCGTTCCTGCACCCCTTCAGAAAAATAGGCTGCCTTGAATAGCCTGGCTTATGAAGTAAAGAGTAGCAATCATCTGAGGTTTTAAGTTGTTAATACTGTCTCCTGGCACTCTCTGATACTGCAAGATAGTGGTCATCATAGAATAGTAGTGTTCATACCTTAAACTGCTACATTTAGAGGTAAGGTTAAACTCTTGCATTTGCTTTAGCATTCAAGACCTAAGTTGTAGATCAAGTAACTTGTACTGACAAATACACACAACACTAACTGCAATTCGTGACATTCCTTCTACCAGAGCTATGACTAATGTGAACTGCTGACCACATCAGAAATGCTAGAAGAAAAATTTCTTCTTGGCTTACTGGCTTGTTTGTGGCACTAAATTTGTGTTTATTCAATTTCAAATTAAGCACTGTTATTGTTTTGGGAAAGATTTAATTGTTTCTGCAAATTTTGGGATGCAAGCAGAAGCAACAAAGATATTTGGAAATAATGCCAGTGGAACCTTACCATCCATATTTCTTTCCCATCTTCAGTGCAGTTTTCTGCCTCTCTTAGGAGAGGAAATTATGAACAGGATATGTCAACAAGTGAGGTCATAGCTTCATGTCATTAAAGCTATGCAATGTTTCTGGTAGAACAAATCTTTCCTCATCTTTCTTATCTTCCTTCTTTCCTTTCTTCCTCTCCCATCCCTCCAACCCCTGAATCTAATAATACTGATGGTAGATCTTAGCCCACTTTTGGTGTTTTGTTGTTGTTTCTTTTTCTTTTCCTACAATATAAAGTAATGGATCAAAGGCAGCTTAAAATGTTCAAAGTCAGGATTTTGGTGCAAAGTGCTATTGCCTTCTCCCTAAAACAGTATGACTGACATGCTGTTAACGGTCTTCAGTTTACTGGATTTCCTTGTTGAAGTTTTAGTCAGATACCAGAAAATTCCTGGTTCCAAATGGGCAATTGTAATTGCCTGGTGTGAAGTAGCTTGGCAACAGCAACCTTCACAGGTGGATAGAGACCAGGTTTCCTAGCAGGATCAATATACAGATAACCTCTGTGTAGGGCTTGCACTGGAGCATAAGGAGATCATGTAGCTAATACTCTTCAAGGGAGCTTTTTCATTCCCAAACTTAGTCAGAGAGAAGAAGAGAAGCCAGTCTATGTTCTTTTTGGAGTAGGACAGCATTCATTTCTGATGCATTCCCAATCCTCTAACCTTCAATATTTTAATCTGTATTTTTCCTAGTTGTACTAATACTGCAAGATTTAGGTAGCTTAAGCAAGATTCAGACCAGATGTTGTGGGTTTGCAGTGACCTGCCCCCCCACCTTTTTAAACCCCAGCTAAAACTCAGAAAAACACACTGGAAGTTTTGATTAGGCATGTCCTCAACATGTCCAATGTAACTCAAGGACAAGTTTTTTGGTAAAGCTACCGTAAGACTATGCTGTCTGAATATAGTACAGTAGGACTGTAAGTAGGAATTTATATCCAAGTCATGTGGTCACCATGCTGAAGTAATTGAAGAGCTGATGAGATTATTATCTGTCAGTGACTCAGAATAACCTCATTCAAAAAATGCCAGACTGCCAGGTGCTGGACACATTTACTTGAGTGCAGTGGAGACTAAGGGGTGACCCAGTCCCAGTTTTCACCTACCAAGTTGCAAAGTATTCTGTATTTTTTCCTCTGGATCTGGTGGTCTGTCAGAGCTGTCTTGGAAATACTTAACTGTAGGGATCTCTGCTGTGAAATGTGTCTAACTTTTGCTAACTCTTACGTTTCAGAAATATGTTAACTTCTTAGTTGGAAATTAGAATCATTGACAACTCAACACTACTATTATATATGACCCCCTGAAGATGAGAGAAGGATTTGCTCAAACTAGAAAGTAAAGGTTAATGATACAAAAGTTAACTATTTGGTTATTCTTTGGGCGCTGCTTTTGATTACAGAGTGTATCAGAGATTCTAATTAATCATACGGTACAAATAAGGTGATACACTTTTGGTATAACATTGGTACTCTGATGTCTTTCGTTTCCTCTTAGATGCAGATCTACATTTAGTGGCAGACGTGAACAGGTCCTCTTTGGTACCTAATAGAAGATTATTAAGTATGGCTGGATGCTCTTGAGGTCCACTCTTTATATGTTAAAGATGTACCGTATGAGGTTCTTATTTTGTGATTGTGGTTAACTTCTTTTAAATTCTTTTTAGGGAGAAGAAAGCCATAATTGAACCTTCTTTGTTCAAATACAAAGTCCAACCTATTAAAAAAGAACTATATGAAACTGTTATTGTTAAAGCATCTCAATTAAGGTAAAAACTAATATATGAAATCTGTAGAAATGTGTGAATTGTGTAAGTTACTGTGAGACATTTTGGGGATGAAACAAGATTTTTAAAATAATATGTTAGAACAAACAGAACTGGAATAAATACTGCCTCCCAGGCTTTCTCTAGCAAGAACTCCAAGCTTTACTACACAGATACCAGCTCCTTAGAAGTCTCTGCTTTCGCTGGCATGCGGATAAGACCTGCTGTGGCTTTTGATGGTGCTTCTGCTGTACCTACTGCTGTGACTGATGGAGTAGGGGAAGAAAGGTTGAGAGGCCTCTTGTGTAATACTGATGAAATACTGGCAATGTGAGCATTGCTGGCTTGAAGTTTTGGAGCAGACATTGAACAGACTGATTTGGAAGATAAGCTGTGAAGAGTTTTGCTCCTTAAGTAACATAATTTTATCTTTGGTTTTTTTTTAAAGTAGGTTGTGCATTAAAACTTTATAAGCTGTATACTTTGATGGGAGGAAAACCCCAACCAATCTAAAAACAAACAGAAGCCCCACAACCAACAACAGAGTGAAGAAATGTACAACCAAAAAACCCAACTAGACAACCCCCACGAAACCAACCAGGCAAATACATCAAAAAACAAAACAAACCAACCCCACTAAACAAAGCCAAACAACAAAACAAACAAATAAAAAAAACACACAAAAATCCTACAGTGATTTCAGGTCATTTAGTTTCAGCATGAATTGAGGTTTTTTGTTTTTTTTTTTTTTTTTTTTCCACTAACTAATCCTGTGTAGTTCATCTTCTTGCTATGAAGCGGTGTTTGCTCCCTGAGATGCCAGGAAGCATTTAGAGCACACACTGTCCTGTACCAAAGAGTGCCACAGCCTGACTGAGCATTGCATGAACTCATTCCCCTTGCTTGTGGGCTTGAGTCTTCTGGACCTTATCTCCCTGTCTGAGAGATGTGAATGCTGCTTTCCTGATATCCTTGTCTGCTTTTTTCTTTACACTCTTCTAAAACAATTTGACTTCAGTTTTACTTGTGCTTTTAAAAGGTACTGTGATGGAAGGGAATGTTTAAAAGATCTAATTGGGATGAAGGGGCTGTAGAGTTTGCCTGTGTATGTCAGTAAAAGAGGACATATCAGGGTCTTCAAAAGAACAATTTCAGGTGCTTACTGTTTTAAGGATTACTTGGGTACAATTTATAATTAAGAAAATGAGAAAATGGTCAGCTGTGTCCTGTTATACATGTTCTAGAATGTACTGTCATCTGGACTTTATCAACTAACATCTTCATTTGTTGTTTATGCTACCTTTCTGTTCTAATACAGCAGGAGGAAACATCTCTTTTCTCGTGATAGACTTAAGCTTTTTCTGAAACAACACTGTGAACCACGTGATGGAGTCATTAAAGCTAAGGTAAATAAGCAATAATTTGTGGGATAGATTGTTGACCGTATTCAGTCTTGCATTTGCTGTTCTCTGCTAGCTACTCAGCTTCTTAAACTACAAACTTAACTGTCTGTGAGTATAACATATTGACTTAGTATATGACTTTTCCAAAATAAAGGGATATATACTGCAGGTTATTTTTTTTCTGTAAAAAGAGAGTTTTGTTAACTTCTGCTTGTGAACAAAGAGGTATTTTTTTCTGTCTATGAAGCAAAAAAATAATTATGTAATTTTCCTCATTAGTCCCCAAAATAAAAATGTGAACTTTTACCTAGAAAAATGTTGTTTATTAAAACATAATACAATGTTGCTTAGTCTAACTTGAGAGTTGTTTTCATTCTTCAAGATTTTGTTGATATTTGCTGGTATTTCTAAGTCAAATTTAAAGTAATTATTTCTGTTTCAGTACAGTAAGTTAATATCATTATCTTGTAATGCTTTTAGATGGAAAATACTGTACTGTAGACTGAATTCAGTTTCCAGTTCTTCAGTGAGACATAAATACCAAATATTTCAGGTTACTGGAATGGACTTCTGATAAGGTCTTAGACACTGGAGATGTTAAGATGCATTTTTTTTTTCTTGTCATCTTACATGGAGAGATATGATGATACTTGATACAAGTATAGACTAAAGTTCAAGCTCTAGAATGTGTGGGATGAGTGAGAATTCCTGTTTCCTTGTGCTCAATAAATTGAGCAGTTTTCCCCACATTTACCAAGTATGAAACAATTTCCCTTGCCTTGCTTCCTGTGCTACAGGAGACCCTGGACTCTCATTAGCATTGCACCCTTGACCCTGCAATCCTTCTTATCTTCATCTTATTTTTAGGAAGCATGTATTTCGTTTAAGAGGAATCCTCAGGCAGTTATGTAACTCTTCTTTCTGCACAGGAAGGTGCTTAGAGATGAGAGCGTCAATGGTAGTCTTGCCTTTGAAAGCTGTAGAAAATAATGAAGGCAACTAATTTCTGAATAAATTTGCAACTTTGAAGTCCATTTCTTTAAAAGAAAAAACAGCTGAAAGAGATAACAAGCCCAAGGAAGGAGATAGTTTAGTAATCATGTTGTCCTTGATGTGGTACAGTGTGCTGGGTCTGGTGATCTATTAGCAAAGCATTTTGGAGCTTCAGGAAAGTTGTATTCTCCACATGTGTTTGTCATTTTCTCTTTAGCCTTTCTGTGGAATATCTTCTTCTTCCTTGCTGATAGCTTAGCATTTCAGCAGTTACAGAAACTTGTTCTATTTGGAGTGCCTCCTTTGTATCTCCATCCATATCACTTGAAAGGACAGGCTTTCTGAGCTTAACAGGCTAAGAAAGCCAGTTTGAAAGGAAATTTTGACAGTTTAGAATGAGGGAAGTGACATTTGATCCAGAAATGTTGAGGTGTGATAGACAATTTTGTAATTTTTTCAGTAAACTAGTTTTCCAGCTTTCTCTGTTAGAAGTCCTGAGCAGGTTTCAGTAACTTGCTAGGAAGACTTTGTCCAGTTGTGTTTTTTATAAGACATCTGAAGAAATAAAATCTTCCCAAATAACGATAACTATTTCCAGATATGTACTGCTTAGGTTTTCAATTGTTATTTTAACTCTGCACTTATACTGCTTCAGTTTTATTTCTTATCTTAATAATCTAACCAGTTGTGAATCTAGTCAGTTTTATTGTCTCTTGTGTGTGTGAATTAATGATTGACTGGTTATCTTATAGTTATGAAAAAGTAAGAATTTCACAATTACTGTCTGTTTTCATCTTTCCTACTAAGGCAACATCAATTGCAAAATATAATCTAGCAGGACAGAATTTCTCTTACTTCTTTCCTGATGACCCACCCACATTTGTCTTCAGTCCTGCAAGCAGACGTCGAGGGAGACCTCCAAAGATGGCATCCACCAGTCTTGTGAGTCATGTTTTTAATTCCAGAAAGCCCACTGGAGTGCTATAACGATGGTTAAGGAACTAGAACATCTGTCTCATGAGGAAGGGCTGGGAGATCTGGGACAATTTAGTCTAGAGAAGACTGACAGAGGTTTACAAATATCTGAAAGATGCGTGTCAAGAAGGGGCCAGTCTTTTTCCAGTGGTGCTGTATGGTGGACACGAATGGGAACACAGGAAGTTTCACTCAACATGAGGAAAAACTTCTTTACTGTGAGAGTGACAGAGCCCTGGAACATGCTGTCCGGACAGGTTATGGAGTTAGTCCTCTCTATAGAGACTTTCCAAACACACCTGGATGCATTCCTGTGTGGCCTGCCCTAGGTGATCCTTCTTTGGTGGGAGGATTGGACTTGATCTCCAGAGGTCCCTTCTGACCATTACCATGGTGTAGATCCATGATAACACATCAGCACAGTCTTTAAGTTCTGTTGTCTCTGAGCTTTCAGAACAGTTGGAATTCAAGGCTGATGTTCTGGCTTTTTTCTTTTGAGGACGAGTTGAGATATATAACATAGTTTCTATTAGAGTAGATTGTTTCATTGTTAAGCAATAACTAATATATTATTTCTCTGGTCCCACCAAGAAACTATCTTTTCAGCGTGTTGGAAAGTGACATAGAGTACTTATTTATTAATCTTTCCCAGAAGGAACAAATTGCTAAAAAAACCTTAATTTCTACTCCAAGATACAGTTATGTTACTTGCCTTCAGATACAGCTTGTTGGTGTCGCTTGCCTGTATTTAAACACTGCTCAGTGCACTAAACTATAAGAGGGAGGTAAGAATGTGTTTTGAGTTTCTTCCCTCTCCTCACCAACCATTAGGCAGGATTGCTGACTACTTAGTATGTTTGTGGGGAAACTCTTACAGACTCTTTATTCATGGTTTAGGTAACTATTGAAAATTTGGGAATATTTGTTGCTAGCCACTTCATTGTAACTGTTCTTTTTTTCCCTCCATTCCCTCTGTGAATTTTCTATTAGGAGGAGGAGATTACTGCTAAACAAAATACCCAAAGAAATAAAAGTAAAGGAGCAAAGGAAAAGCCCAGATTCCAGAAGCAAAAAGATGATGTGCAGGCCATGGGTAAGTTGAGGTTTAGTTCTCTGACTAGTTGAACCAATTTTTGCAGGTCTGAGAGCAGACCATAATTAGAGTATTTTGGGGATCATACCTTTCAAAGGGAAAAGAGTACACTGTCACAGCACTGCGAAGTGCTCCTTTAAGTAGTTGGAACAGCTGTCTCCTGTTGGTTTTGGGTGGGTGTTTTTTTGTTTTTTTGTTGTTTTTTTTTTTGCTTTAGAAATTATCTCATTCAACATCTGCTTAAATAACTGCCATGTTGTCTGAGGCTGCTCAGGACCTTCTCTTTACAGGAGGCAGGGTCTCAGCTTTAATGGGCTCCCTTAAACTTTTTATGTCCACTTTGCTACACAACTAGCATCTGTTTATGTGCTAGAAACTACAGCACAGGTAATAGCTGATAAACATCAAAACTGCTTACTTTCTTGTGTGGCATTAACTAGAGTTTTTAGATGGCTAGTTAAGACACATTTTGGCTTAATTTAATCGTGAAAAGCTAGCAAAATGCCAAGTACCTTAAAAACAACCTTCTCAGCATGCAGGGAACTGTGGGGGAGATGAGCTTCGCTGCTCCTTTGCTGGGTTAGAGACATTGGTAGAGACATAGCGTAGTAGCTATATAAAAACAATCTAGTCCTTTTTCAGAATTCTGTAGGAAAAGGTAGTGAAATACTTGGAGGTGAGGATCTCTTGATGTTCTTCACATTTGACTCTGGATTTCTTGATTATTCAATTAAAATGGTAGACTCCCTTCTCCTCCCTTTTATTTGTGACAGGCATCTGTCCATAGAAGGTGGAAAATTTTATCTTGCTGTTCTTCTGCAGACAACTCCAAAGCAGTATAAATCTCCTAAGGCAATAACATTTACTACCAATTAGACTTCAGATTAAGCTGTGTAAAAGAAGTAGAACTTGCACAAAACCCACTGAAATACAAAGTAGGTTTCAAGTGCGTTGACTTTTCAGAAATAATTAAATATTTTAAGTTCTTTACTATCACAAGTATTTCATGGTTATAAGCCATACCTAGTTGTAACATGCTTCCAGTGAGGAATTGCTACTAAATACATTGCTGTAATTATATGCATTTGGAGTCAGTTCTCATCTTCCTATGTCATTTGATAGAAAATAAACAAGTAATAAACACGTATACCCAAAAACAGATAGATTTTACCATTACAGTGGTGAAACACTGTATATATATATTTTACCATTACAGCCTTGTGAAACATGGATGATATGCAGGCTAAAATTCTGAGTCTTTAAAGAGCTTTTTAGGTAATAGAATTTCTGCTTGGCATAGAAACAATTCAGTCTTCATAACTATTTTTTTCATGTGGTAATTATAAATCAGTTTATTTATCACAGGTAAATAAAACATTTATAAAAGAAAAATAACATTTGTTTTGTTTCGATTTGTTCCTTCATAGCTTTTGAAAAAGCAAAGTTAAAACAAGAAAAGGCAAATGCTATGGAAGCTAAGAAAAAAGAGAAAGAAGATAAGGAAAAAAAGAGAGAAGAATTAAAGAAGATTGTGGAAGAAGAAAGAATGAAGAAGAAAGAGGAGAAAGAGAGACTCAAAATAGAAAAGGAAAAAGTAATTAATTTACAATTTTTCATATGTGAACAGGACCATGTCTTTCTAGTTTGTTTTTTAGTTGTCTGCTTCTATCTATTTTTCATTACCTGTTTTCAGTTACAACAAACTCAAATGCAGCAAATGCAGTTATATGATTACGAATTTATCTTTCTGGATAATATTTGCTATGTTATAATTTTAGTTCACAAAAAGTTAGTTTTGAACTTCCAAAGTAATTTGCTCAGTTGTTAGTTGTTTTTTTAATATGTATACACATATATTTATTATATATAATGTATAACATATATTTGACTTTGTCATCTACTTAAATGTTAAAGATGCTGCACTGCATGAAATTTACAGCATATTGAATAGTTGTGAGTTTCCTCGAAGTTTCTTTTTGGTTAGAAATTGCTGAGTAACATCTTAGGCAAAATAAAAATTTTGTTATAGTTAATTATGTTTTATTTTTCAGTGTGATTGAAATAAGCAGTGCAGTTTCAGAACCTATAATGGGATGATCTGATTGTATTTTATAAACAATTTTGACTGTCTTTTTCAGGAAAGAGAGAAGCTGCGTGAAGAAAAAAGGAAGTATGTGGAATACCTGAAACAGTGGAGTAAGCCTAGAGAAGATATGGAATGTGATGATCTTAAGGTATGACTGAATTTGGAATAGCTCAGGCTCATACTTCACAGGGTCCCCAAGCTAGATTCCTTAATACAGAGACAAATCTGCATCTGATCTGAATACTTGAGGTTGTGAATCACTTGTAGTCATGGTGATGCTAGTCTCAGTCTTAGATGCATTTTTGAAGCACTGATCTTGCCAAGAGGAGAGTATTATGGTAGCCTGACACTTCTGTTAAATGCACAACATAAATGCACCTAAGACTAAACCCAGGTTATTTAAAAGATTTGAGGAGCAGCCTATGGGTGGGTCTTGCTTACTCCTCTAAATTTGTCTTGGGAAATGTATGCAGTAACTCACTGTCCTTCTGAAAGCATAGTGTTTGGCATTCTTCTCATTAATGCTTATAAACTACCACCTTGTGGAAAAGAGCCATCTTTTGGAAATGGTTTGACTCTGGAAAGAAAGTCTAAATGAAGACGAATCTTGAAAGGTTTCATCAATATATTAATTTGAAGGCCAAACTTGGTGCTGGATGCTGTTATCTGTGATGTGAAGATGACCACTGGAAGGTGGTCTTGTTACATGATTACATCATCTCCCTTTAAAACATCTTTAGCTATCTTAACTGCCTTGCCAACACAAAACATAAAATCCAGGACACTCAATCACCAGAAGAAGTCTTGTGTATCCTAGTATTAGATGGGTGTGTTTATCTGTGGATGCGTTGGGGTTTTGTTTGCTTGTCTTCATAAGGGATAGCAAGTAATTCTTTGAGGATGTGGTTATTTTTGCTTGTCTGGACAGTTCCAGCAAACTTAAATTCAAAACTCGTATGAAATAATAACAGGTTTAAAGGAATAATCATGACAGCTCATGTATTTAGCTCGTAGATAATGAGCTCCTGTAAAGAAAAGATGTGAAATAGCTCAACTTCATGAGCATGAATGAATGCTTTGTCTCCAAAGATGTATGTCTGAGTTGCATGCTCTTTGGTTTAAGTTAGTACTATCAGAGATATTAACATGAAAATTATGTGTCTTATAAAACTATTTTCAGTAAAATGTCAAGAAACCTAACAGATAAACTCTTTAGAAAGACAGACTGTACTGGTTTTAATCACTCGTGTCCTCTGCAGAAACCAAATACAATATTAACTTTTCCCATTTGGATTACAGGAACTTCCTGTTCCAATGCCAGTGAAGACAAGACTGCCTCCTGAGATCTTTGGTGATGCTTTGATGGTTTTGGAGTTTTTATATGCTTTTGGTGAACTTTTTGATCTTCAAGATGAATTTCCTGAAGGAGTG
Organism: Psilopogon haemacephalus; assembly: GCA_013396835.1. Classification (NCBI taxonomy): domain Eukaryota; kingdom Metazoa; phylum Chordata; class Aves; order Piciformes; family Megalaimidae; genus Psilopogon; species Psilopogon haemacephalus. Next base: position 225,174 of record VWZI01012601.1, read on the forward strand.
ACTTTAGGCAAGTTGTTGTTTATGTGGCAAGGTTCCCCAGTTTTGCAGTGTCCCTTCTACCGAACAATCAAACATCTTAAGTGCACCCAAGTACCAGTGCTACAGAATTTTCTGTGCAGCTTTAATGTCAGTGCTTACATGTGCATGTCAGTTCAATTTTCTCTCCACAGTCAGTTTCTGCAGTGTTTATAAAACCAAAATTTATTTCAGTGTAGAAGCTGTTAATTTACTTATTAAAATGTCTGCTTGTACTTCTACTCTTGGAGTTATGCATTAGGAAAAATGTTGTTTGCTGGCAGCATCACCTTAGTAATATTTACAGTAAATTATGGAAAAGTAACTTGATTATCATAGCTGAAAGGGAAAAGAAAATATGTTTTCATTCTTCAGTGCATAATTGCTTTCCAACTTTGTGGCAAAAGTGACGCTTCTTAAACTTTATTCACAGAAGTTTTAGAGGAAGCTCTTGTAGGAAATGACACTGAAGGCCCACTATGTGAATTGCTGTTTTTCTTCCTGACTGCCATCTTTCAGGCAATGGCCGAAGAGGAAGAGGAAGTGGCCAAAGATCAAATAGCTGATGCTGAGACCAAAGGTCAGATCCTTAATTTTACTGCTGAAAAATTGAAATGCCAATGGAATTAACTCTAAAATGCATGTTTGATGGCATTCCTGTGTTTAACCTTTTCTGATTATGCATGGATATTGTATGTAAATGAACTTGTTTTTACTCTATCTGAAACTGAATCTTTAAACTGGGCAGGTAGGTTGGGGTGCCGGAGGAGAACAGAGAAAAAGCAAGCTCATTGTTACTATGATTGTATCCAGCAAAGCATAATAAGCTTTTAACAGCACTGCTTGTCTCAGAGGTGAAGGAAACTCATCTTCACCTTCCTCTTCTTCCTTCAGCACTGTAGATGTTTCTCCTGAGGGTCAGGAAAATAAAGCATTTTCCTAAATATCAAATATTGTCTGTAGTTACAAAGAAAACCCCAAATTCTGGGCCTAACTAAATCAAAACCTAAAATTTCTCAGTACAACTATAATTTTCTTTCAAGTCTTAGGAGTATGCATCCACAACTCCTAGATATTTGTGTGGCTTTTTAGGGAAGAATCTCACAGGCACTCTGCCTTTGGTCTTCGCTCTGAGACTGAAGTCTTCTGTTTTCAGAAGTGTTTGGTATACACTAACCACTGATGAGGAGAAGGGCAGGCTTTGTTCTGACTTCTATGGTCCTGCATTTATGGAATGCCAAATTTGCAGATTAGTTACAGGAGAAGCTTTAACCCTTCCTGCTAGTCTGTCATTCATTAGAGGTAGATAGGAGTTCGAGAGCACTCTGTTTGAGGAGTGGTTCCTCTGTAAGGCAGATGCAGGAGGGTACAGGAGGGTTGCTTTAATGACTCCCTTGACTGTATATTCTCATGCTTAAGATTTATGTCTTTATATAAAATACGGTCACTGTTTTCAGCAATAGTTTCTGCTCTTGTTAATTAAATAAAGTTATAGATTTGATACAGCCTTAACAAATCTATACTTCTATTTACTGTTAGATTTAACAATTAAACTCTATCTTTTGCTTATATTGCCCAAGCAATTCTCTCAGTAAGGATCCCATTATCAGGTAATCATAACCAGGTGTATTAGCTTCCTTATTATTTGTAAGACTGAATGGAAAAAAAATTATGTAACTTTGATACTTTTAATTTGACTGTATGGGGCTGACAACTACGAAAACCTGCTGGTTTGCTTCTATGTTAGCAGAACTGTGGGCAGGGCACTTTATCTATTACCTTTTATTTACCTTTGAACTTTTCATTTCTGGTCTCTCTTGTTTAGAAATTTTCTTTCCTATAAAAGAATTACATGTTCTCAGCTTTATAGTAGTAGTCAGCGTTTTTGCTTGCTTAAATTTGGTAGAATATTTCTGCAATAGAAAACACTACAGCTGTGAGGTTCTAGTGTGTACAGTGCTCAAACCCTGTTGCACAAATACGGTTAATTTTGCAGTGCCTGGGTGACAGATTTCAAACAACTTCAGTCATCATACAAGTCTATTGTGGATTTGCTTTTTGATTGGTCTTTGGATTTGTGGCACTTTATTGACTTGGTGACTTCAACTGTGTAGTGATTTGGACATGAATAAATTGAAAATGTTGTGACAGCATAGAAGGCTGAAAAAATTCTGCCAATCCTCTGGAGAAATACCTGGAAGTGCTAAGGAAACAGGCATTTCACTGTTTCTCCCTTTCACTGCCCTGCTTTCCTAGCCAGTTTGCTAATGGGTAATACTTCTTAAGTGTAGATGCTTGTTTTGGTGAAATCCTGTTTCACTGTAATGTTGTAGCAATTGTATTTGTGCAGAATAGTAAGGCTGTATGTAAGTTGTGAATTTAAAGTATACAGTGAGTGGTGATTACCAGTACCAAAATGTGTCATGGGTTTGGATGGTCTTCCCTAGAAACAAAGTGATAGGAAAAGACATCATTTGAGGGAACAAAACACAGGTGTTCTTGCACTGTTACTTGTTTTTGCTTTCTATTTTTGCTGCCTTTTATGTTGCCATTGTGCATGTTTTGTTCATTGGGGCTGCTTTAACAGCTTAAATTTAGGGAGAACAGCATATAGCATGTGATGCATGTGCTTAGCTTGTAGTTGGGCTTAGCTGCATTTAAAGATAAGTGACTTTTAATTTGGGTGTTGAATAGAGTTTTGAATACATTGATGCTGTTTGTAAATATTGGCCCTCTTCTCGCTTTTCTGCAACTTAAAAACAAAAAACCTGGCTTGCTTTCTTCCCCTCCACAGTACAAACATTTTAATTTGCACTAGAATAAAGTGTTTATTTCCTTAAAGATTTAACAGAGGCTTTGGATGAAGATTCAGACCCCACAAAATCTGCACTGTCTGCAGTTGCAACTTTGGCAGCTGCATGGCCCCAGTTACACCAGGGTATGTTTGGGTTTCACTTCTCATTTTGTTACTCTTCTTATATTGCTCTATATTTTAAAGCACATTTTTAATGTTTGTGTGCACTTAAGTGTCTGTCAAAAATAACTGTTCATTCTTCTCAACTGTAGGCTGCAATTTGAAAAACTTGGATCTTGATAGCTGCACTCTTTCTGAGATTCTCAGACTTCACATTCTAGCGTCAGGCGCTGATATAACATCAGCCAATGCAAAATACCGTTACCAGAAAAGAGGAGGGTTTGATACTACTGATGATGCTTGCATGGAGCTGAGATTAAGTAATCCTGGTCTCTTGAAGAAACTTTCAAGTACCTCAGTGTATGATTTGTTGCCAGGTAATAAAAGACCTACTAAAAAGTAGGTGTTGGAGATTAATTGATTAGATTTGTTTTGTAACTGCTTCAGATCAATGATGGTGAAAAGTTACTGTATCATTTAGAATCATTTAGGTTGGAAAGCAACTCTGAAGGTCATCTAGACCAAAACCTATCCACTATTCTCCAGCTCCTCCAAACAGATCCCACCACATCAGAGGTTGTGGAGCGACAGTCTCATTAGTTTGGAGTATCTTTTTTAAACCCATAAAAAAAAAAAAAAAAAAAGTTTGACTTGCAGGAGGAGATCTCTGGGAGATGCATTTGAGTTTTTGATTCTATCTCTGCTTTTTATTGCCCTTCTCATTTGGGTCTTTTTTTCCTTCAAGTTACAAACAGAATTACCATCTACTGTTGCTTTATCCCCATTTTGAAGATAATATTGTATTTTAGTTCTTCCTGTGCTAAAAGTTAATAAATAAAAAATGAAGGCTTGTGTTTCTGAGCAAGGCAGGTATTTCAGGAAATGCCTTTTTTCAAGTGCAACTGGTGCACTAGAAATGTTTGCTCTGTTTTTTGTTTTTTTTTCTTGAGTATGGAACATGTAAGAATGAGGCTTATTTATGAGTTGTATAATGGAATATAAAAATTGGTCTGAATTTTTATTAGGAGAAAAGATGAAGATCCTTCATGCCCTCTGTGGAAAACTCCTGACTCTCGTCTCTACTCGAGATTTCATTGAGGACTCTGTGGATGTGTTACGACAGGCAAAGCAGGAGTTCAGAGAGTTAAAGGCAGAACAGCATCGCAAAGAACGAGAGGCAGCAGCAGCAAGGTAACCCTAGGGTATAGAAAGCTAAATTTAGTTGCTACCAATCAAAATCAATTCCTCTGATATGAGGGGCAATAGCAGTGATTGTGGCTTATGTCAGTTTCTTGAGACCCTAGAGAGGAGTTGTGCTTAGTGTTTTCCTTTCCCATGTTACTAACATTTTCAGAGGATGCTGTAGTATAAAGGAGGATGTGGCCAGATCCCATAAATTGCAACTGGTTTTCTGTATTCTTCTTACTATTAGGATACGTAAGAGGAAAGAAGAAAGGTTGAAAGAACAGGAGTTAAAAATGAAAGAGAAACAAGAAAAGTTGAAAGAAGAGGAGCAAAGAAGTCCTGTTGTAGAAGTATCTGTTGGGTATGATACATAGAATTACTGTAATTGTTTGATACAGCACTCTCCAGTTATATGACCAGACCTTAGCTCTGCATTGACTTGATCATATACAAAGGTTTATTTTCATTTCACATTGATTTTAATATTTCTTCCTAGTCCTCTAAAATTGTTTTATGAAAGTGATTTTATTTTTAAAATCAACTTGTATTATAATTCTCTTGAAAGCTTGACAGTTATACATACTGAGACCAAGTTGGAAAAGCTAGTTTGTATTTTTTTGCATTACTTTTTGCCTTGCACTGATTTCATATCTATGAATATCTTCATAATAGGCTATTGTAGTTAGCTTTCTCATTTACAGTTTATGAATCAATTGTAAAAGCACTTTCAAACAAATACTCTGCTATCCCAGGTGATTTCCATGAAGCCAAAAAGCTTTTTTGTTTTATTAATAAAACTGTATGGTTTCAGGTGGTAAGATTCATGCACATGCAGCTGTCTGTGATTCCAGGAACTAAAAAATAAAGGCAAAGTGTATATACAACAGTGTATATTTACCTGCTTGAGGAAGGGAGTTAGTTAAATAAATCTACATGCAAAAGGTGAGCTTGGGCCACAGACAGATTTCTATGTTTTTGAAGCTGTAACTGAAAAACAAAACAACAAAAATGTCTAAACCAACCACAGAAAACAAGAAAAAAACCCAATGAACACAGGAAAAAAACCAAACCCACAAAGCCCAACCAAAAAAACCCAAAACAAGCAAACAAGAGCCAGACACACACCAAAAAATCCCCCTAAATTGGAAAAAAAGACGATGACACTAACAACTAAAAACCCAAATATCCCAAAATAAATGTTATCCTGTTAATGGTTGCATGTAATTCCGTAGGGTTTTAATTGTATTTTAGGTGTCTTTGCAGGAGAAAATGAGGTAAAAATATGTGATCAGCAAATACATTGTCAGGAGGAATCTTTTTTTCCCTTGGTCATTAAGAAAAAAAAAAAGGTTCAGTGGAACTGCACTAAGATGTCTCCAAAAGTAACCTAATAATGCTTTTTGAATGGAAGAGTGAATAAATACCAAATAGCAGGTTTTAATCTTTAATATGAGACTTTCAATTTATAGTTCAGTGGGATTCTTCTGGGCTTTAATATATTCTGTGACTTGAAGTTTATGGTTAGAAAGCACTATAGGCCTTTGATAAGCTTAAATACCTCTGATGGGTGAAAATAGCATTGTGTTGAAGACACCATATTCTGTTGTGGTATTCTGGGGTGGTTTGTTTTTTTCATTCCATCCAGTTTTTAACATGTGGTTGATGAGCTAGTCATCTTTTGTTCATTTTATTTGTGTCAGGGAGGAGGAAAGGGAAGACCTTGATACTAGTACAGAGAGCAAAGAAATTGAACGTAAAGAGCAGGACATAGACACAGTGACAGAGGATGAAGAAGAAGTGGGGCCAAACAAAAAACGAGGAAGAGGTAATGTTAATAATGTTTTTATTTGTGTACATGTATGCACATGCACCCAGGAAGATCTTTGGGTTTACTGTGAACTTTTATGTAGTATCAATCTTCCCTGTGAATTTCAGGGAAGGGGAAATCCACCCCACCAAACATGGGCATAATGGGTTTTTGAGCTGGCCTGATATAGTTCAGATAGATGTTCTTTCACACTTTGTTTCATCTTGTCTTTCATACTTGCTTTCTGGATTCTTCTTTTGTCTAGATAAAACCTTAGACTGTTGTTTGAGAAACCATTACCATAGCCATCTAGGAAAGGCCATGAGGATCACTGGAGGGCTGAATCACCTCTGCTGCATAGACAGGCTGTGAGAGTTGGGCCCATTCAGCCTGGGAAAGAGAAGGCTCCAGGGGGGTCTTAGAGCAGCCTTCCAGTGCCTTGAGGAGAGTACAGGAGAGCTGTGGAGGGACTGGTTACAAAGGCTTAGGGATGACAGATAATGGCTTAAAACATGATTTAGATAAGACATTAGGAAGAAATTGTTTGCTATAAGGGTGGTGAGGTGCTGGAACAGGTTGCTCAGAGTTGTTTAGGCTTCAAGCTTGGAAAATTCTTTACAGCGAGAGTGGTGAGACACTGGAAAAGTTTGCCCAGGTAGGTCAAGGATGCCCCCTCCCTGGAGGTGTTCAAAGTCAGGTCGAGTAGGGCCTTGAGCAGCCTGGCATCCCTGCCCATGTTAGGGAAGTTGGGACTAGATTATATTTGATGTCCTTTCTGACCCACACCATTCTGTAATTCTGTGGTTATGAGTAAGCACACTTAGCGTTCTAGGAGCTTCGTCTAATAGGATATAGTTCGTTTTCAATTCTTTTTGTTAGGAAGCTGCAGAACCAGCAGGTATTGAGTTTCTTCAGCAGTGTGCAAGTAGGAGCTGTGGTGTAGCAAACAGCACAGTGTGCTATTTGTGACTAAACATAGACACCACCACAAGAGTTGATGATTCTGGGCTGCTGTCTCAGCTGTCTTTGTCTCATCAAGGCTTTTTGCTAGCATCTGTGCCGGTGCAAGTCCTGGATGATTGTAGACTTAAGATTGCAGACTTGCGATCTTCCTAGGAGTACCTTGGATAGAACTTCAGACCATTCAGACTAGTACTGTTTCTTGACTGAGCTGATGGTCCTTGGTCAGAAACGGACAGAACCAAACTCTGTCCTTTACTTGAGATTCTGAAAGTGTGTTGCTGTCATTCTTCTTTAACTTTCAGGAAGGAGAGGGCAAAATGGATATAAAGAATTTACAAGACAAGAAGAGACCCCTTGTGAAAAGAATGAACCTCTTACTGCTGAAGATGAAGAAGCTTTAAAACAGGAGCAACAAAAGAAAGAGAAGGAACTGTTAGAAAAGATTCAGAATGCAACAGCCTGCACAAATATCACCCCCTTAGGTCGTGACCGTCTGTACCGACGCTACTGGATTTTCCCCTCTGTTCCTGGATTGTTTATAGAAGAGGACTATTCTGGTCTGACAGAAGACATGTTGTTGCCTCGAACCTCTTCCTTTTCAAATAGTGTACAGTCTTTCACAAGTGAACCTCAGGTATTCAGTAAAACTGGAGAGTCTTTGAAATCCTCTGAATCTACCTCCAATATTGACCAGGATTCACACAGCAGTGTTGTGGTAGAGGTGCCAAGGCCAGTCTATAAACCAAACCGGTGGTGCTTTTACAACTCTCGGGAACAACTGGACCAACTCCTAGAGGCTCTCAATTCCCGAGGACATAGGGAGAGTGCCTTAAAAGAAACACTTTTACAAGAGAAGAGCAGAATATATGAACAACTAAGCAGTTTTCCTGTGGAAAAATTCCATATTCCAGGTAAATGAAAGGTTCCTGATCATAATTTACTACCACAGCTGTTAATTCCATGTAATCTTCTAGAAATCTCTAGTTCTTATCTAATTGCAATTCCTCAGAAATAAGAATCATCCTTAAGCCTTGTTTCACTCTGTGGAAAACAGGGTGGGATTTTTCCCTTCCTTTTTTTTTTTAATTGATTCTAGAGTTGGTTTTGTTTGTTTACTTTGTATGTTTGGTTTTAGTTTGCTTGGTTTTCCCACTCTTTCTTTCTGATGGAGCTTCATGGTGTTTTTCTGTTGTTTCCTGCTAAAAACCCCACATTTTCGTGTCATTTCACTGCTCAGTAAAACAAGAATGGCTTTTAAACTTACTGAGGAAGAAATTTGAGCTTGGGAAAAGATTAATAAAGATTTAATATCTGGTGAAAGTAAATCATAGGGCACCAGGTGATAAATACCTCTTCCTGGTATGATGAAAGGAGACACAGGATATGATGCTGGAGAAAGAAACCCCACAAAGGAAGGTGATTACTATTACCTTGATTTTTGTTGAGTAGGACATGTTCTTTCATGACACCATAATGCATGAAATTATTCAAGTAAGCTTTACTGGCCTATTGTGAACAAGGGAATGTTGTAGAATCATACGAAAACCTCTAAGAGGGAAAAAAATAGCATAGCTGTTTTGGTTGTTATGTGGGCTAACATGAAAGTGCATTCTGTGATACTATTATTTTTCTGGGATTTTTTTCCCCTTTGACAGATGCTTATTACAGGAGGATACTTCTGCAGAGCAGTATTGTTTTTATAGATATCAAAATGCAGGAATGTACTTAAAACCATCCTAGACCTAGGGGTGAGGATGTTTTTTTGTTTTCTTCAGCTTTTCTCCCAGCCAGGTATTTTGCTGTTTATTGACAAGATATTAGCTCCAATCACTGATTAAAATTTTGCACACACAAGCATACAGCTGTCTTATTTGTGGCCCATAGTGGTAGGACGAGGAGCAATGGCTTGAAACTAGATTGGATGCTAGGAACAGGTTCTTTATCATGAACCTGTCATAAAGAGGTGGAGCACTGGAACAGGTTGCCCAGGGAGGCCCCATCCCTGGACATATTCAAGGTCAGGCATGACAGGGCTTTGAGCAGCCTCATCTCGTTGAGGATGCCCCTCCTGACTACAGAGAGGGTTGGATTAAATGACCTTTGGAGGTCTCTTCCAACGCAAACCATTCTGTGATTCTGTGTTGGTGTGTAGAGGATGTTACCAAGATGAAACTCCCTAGGGTAACGTTTAAGAAATTGCATTTTGGTTTGAATTATGCCCAAGTGCCTTGGGGATTTCATATTGGGGAAAAAATTTGTTTACAACGGAACTGATTTGTGTTTTACTGGAGTGTGTATACCAGGACATGCTACAAAAACATCAAATACTGTTGAATCTGTAACTGATCTACCATTTCTTCTGGTGGGAGATATCACATGGCAGAGTTTCTGGATAGTAATTAAGCATTGTTTGGAGGCCTTATGGGTATATTTGTGTGTTTTGGTGAGAAAATATAATTTTCTTATGTGTTTGTGTGTGTTGTTCCTTACTTGACTAGTTGCTGCACCTTTATCTGGTTTTGTGTGTTGCTTTCTGCCCTGAATCAGTTGATTTCCACATAAATCTTTCTTCTCTTTCTACATGAGAAATACTGAGTAATACTGATTTTTTTTTTCTTTTAAATTTGGTTAAAAGTCAAAGCAGCTTTGACCTTGACTACAATAGAGATAAATTCAAGTACCTCCTCTGTGATAAGCAGTAGTAAGTGGCCACCTGTAGCTGTCCCTTGGGGGGAGTGTTGCTGCCCTGTTGCCTTAACGCAAATTGCTTCAGAACAAGTAAGAAGTACTCTGATTATCTTGCTCCATAGGCTGCTCTTGTCCGTTTTCTAATTCCTGCTCAGAAGAGCACAGAAACAACTGATATGTGCAATTACGTGCTTTAATTTCAGTTTCCATTAACTTTTCCTTATCAATTATTTGCAAGCTATTTGCTACTGTTTCAGCTCTGCTTCAATAAAAACACTTCTTCCAAACCAGAAGGGGCATTTCCCACATCCAGACATCAGAGTTTGCTAGTATACATTCTGAGAATATTTGTATAGTTACTTTCAGTACAGGGAGTTGATTTCATAGTTGAGAGTGGTTTAGAAATTTATCCTGTGCTTCCTTAACAACAGCTTCATGGTAATTTTTGATTAAGTATCTCCAAGTTTTTGCATATACGTCTTCACTCTGTACTCATAGAATTCAAGTAAATCCTGCGGACAGAAATGTCTGCCACCTACACAGATCTGCAAGCACTAATTTAGCATCTGGGCATGCTTTCAGCTATTTTCTGTGGATTTTAAGCTTCTGCATAAATTTTTATTTCTCTTAAGAGAAGATTTTTGCGTGACAGCCATCATCTATTCCCTTCTCTTTCATAAATGATCTTGCAGTCTTATTCCTGGGTTTCCCCACCTTTAATTAGAGAATACCATCAGTCTAGACTTCGCCTGTGTCATGTTACCTGTATCTGTTTGGTTTGTTTTAAAGTTGGATCTTTAAAAGATTATATATTGTTCTAATGTCTTTTTCATTTGTCAGGCTCACATGCAGATTTTAAATGTTTTTATGATAAACTGTAAATTAAGAGGAAATTCTCATCCCATGTGTTGGAAGAAGCAGGCTCTAATCTGTAGGTCTTCCCTTAAACGTATACTCTAGTTGGTTGTATTGGATGCCTTAGCTGACATGGAGATTTTGGTGTTGGCAACTGTTGCCACAGGAAAAGAGTCCTGAACACCTGTTTTTAGTTTATTCTACTCTATGCTGCTTTTTCTCCTTTCACCAGAAGCAAAGTTCTCTAACATGAAGTTACTTGGTATTTTTACAGACAAACCTCAAGGTGACATCAGACCTCCTTCAGGAAGGGGAAGGATGCAGAATGCTCAGGATGGCTCTCATGTATCTGCAGAGAAGCAGCTTGAACTGAGACTTAGAGACTTTCTTTTGGATATTGAAGACAGGATCTACCAAGGAACACTGGGAGCTATTAAGGTATTTGAGTTGTAGAATGCCTAATGGTGCCACCAAGTCTGTAAATTCAATGAGAAATCTTCCCTGCTCTCGGTTTTACAGAAAGCATAATTAAATTAAGTGCAGGCAGTAATTGGCAGCAAAAGTTTGTGGCCTTTGATTCTTTAGAAACTTCAGATTTGTATGTTTGCTTCAGGTTACAGACAGACAGTCTTGGAGAGCGGCCTTAGAACATGGGCGGTATGAGTTTCTGAATGATGAGAACAAAGAAAATGGTCTAATTAAAACTGTGAATGAAGAATCTGAAGAAATGGAAACTGATGAGCAAGATAAGTTTATTGCGAAAGACAGGTAAGAGCAATGGTTTATATAATGTCTCTTCCCTGTGAGATTTTATAGCAGTGCTCTGGCTGTTCTTTAACCTTCAAATTGTTCTTATTCTCACATTCTTTGGTATTTTAAAAAGATTTAGGTGTAGAATGTGAACTTCTTGCATTGGTGTGTTGATTGTGTTTGACACTTTTTACAACTTCCACTATTGGATTGAGCATATTGATTACCAAGTAAGGATTAAGTGAAGTAATTTTAAAATAAAATTAATCTGGCTATTTCAGTTTTGTTTTTTCAGGAGGAAAAACAAACAAACAAACAAATCAAAACACACAATAAACTAACCAAACAAAAAACCCCAAACCAAATACTTTGTGGAAAGAGTAGAAGTGTTTAAAAGGGAAAATGGCTAAGTAACAAATTGTTGGTTGACCTGGGCAGTGTACTTCTTCATGAGTCAGTAAGAACCATCAGCGCAATAGGCCGTGGTCTGTATTACCCTTTAGCACAGCAGCAAAACAGATATAATTTAATAGCTTTCAAAGTGACCGTCCTTCTGTAGAGCAAGCTGCAGCATAGTAAAAGAGAGGAAACCTCAAATCATAGATTAAGTGTTTTTTTGTCCTTGGTTGTTCCTTCAACTGTTTGTGACAGATGTGGAACTGTATGTGGAAGTTTGTTGTAAATATAAGCTGTGAAGAATTCTAAATATTTAATTCTCAGAAGTTGCATACTTCTCAGAAAGTTATGCATTGATTTGCTTAACGCATATAAAATTATGTCTTGATAGAATGTAAATATTGACATGGGGGGAGGAAGATTCATTAGAGGTGATCATTGTATGAGCAGACAGTTTACATAGGTATTCTGGGAGGTTTTCTGCAATTACATCTTGAGAGCTGTGTTCCTGGGTTGGAATCTTGAATGCTGGATGTAGGAATTTAAATTTAAGGTTTTCCCCTTTTTGTTTTCATTTGTTGAATCAGTATTTTAATATAAGACTGTCCTTCTGAGTTCTCTCGTTGTGTGCAAAACAGATAATAGGTTCATCCTTCTTTATATTAATGACACAATTTACAGGCGTTTGCTTCCTGGAAAAAAACCCACAACCCTACCATAGAAAAATGACACTGTTTTAATTAAGAATATAAAATTTGCCTCCGGTTATCTTAGGCACTTTGTCCATTGCAAACAAATTCCAGTGCAGGAGCTTGTTGTTTCTTATCTTTTTTTTCTTTTTCCGTGTGACTAAGTTTCCAAGTAAAGTCTACTCTAATAATGCATTGCATATTAAACCAGAGGCTATGGGATTCTGAAATCATGTGACACATTGCTTTTGATGCTGGGCTTTTTTATCCACCCCAGAGCGAGTAACATCTCATTAAGATCTGGGAGTTTGACTAATGAAATGTAAATAACTGCAGCTTTTTTCTTGCTTGCCGGCAGGATCTCAAAATGTATTTGACTGCAAAATATAGCAAACAGCTTTTAAGTGTGGGAAAAGAAAGAAGGGGAGCAACCAAAAGCATTGCTTATTTGCTAGAGAAAAGCAGAATCCAGACAGTCTTAATGACTTCTTTTGTTGTTTGAGGTTTTGTTTTGTTTTTGTTTGGTTTGTTTTGTTGTGTGTGTGTTTTTTGGTTGGTTTGGTGGAGTTTTGTTTTGCTTGTTTTATTTTTATAATCCCCAAGTAGAAACTGAATTTTCATTTAGTGTGAGTTGCTGTTATGCACTACACTTAATGTTTGTGCTTCAGGAAGATTAAGTACACATTTAAATGATTACTTAGTTCTTGGTCAGAGAAGGTTGTTTCATTGGAAACTTAACCTGTTTTTTTCCCCCTTTACATAAAGAGTTAATATTTTAAAGAACTCCTCCAAGGATGAAAGCATAGAAGTTAACAGTTTTTGATTTAACGTTCTACAATTACTTTCTCCTTTTATTTAAATGATTTTCTTGTAAAAAATCTTGTCAATTATGGGGATACATGTAGCTGAAATTCTGCAAATGGAACTATTTTAAAAGGCTACATTTCACCACTGGGAATGTTTTTACTGAAGGATTGCTGGGACTGCTCCTCAAAAATCTCTCAAACTAACTGATGGATGTTGCGTCAAATCTGTACATTTAAATCTTCTGTACATATAATTGTATTGAAATTTGCTACATTCATTTCTTGAAATTTAGATAACTGTTACGTAAAGATGACCTATATAGATAAAGAGTAAAACTCAAGAACTGAGATAATGTGTCACACTTGTGTAGTGTCCATAGACCATTCATGTAAATGAGTTAATTAAAATCAGTTGTGGATGCAGATCCATAGCAAGCTTTATGGTCTTAAATTCAAAGTTTGTTTAATAATAATTAAATACACTTCTATTCTAGACTCGTTGGGTTAAAATCTGAAGGTCCAAGTGCTGCATCAAGTACAAGTACTCCTCAGCCAGTTAATAACGTGGTCCACTACTTAGCATCTGCACTGCTTCAGATAGAACAAGGAATTGAGCGCAGGTTTCTGAAAGCACCTCTTGGTAAGCTGTCAGAATTGAAACTGCTTGTCTATAATTTTGTATAAGATTTGTCTAAGATTGTCTAAGCCCCAAAAAGCTCGACCAAAACACCAAATACACCCCAGATTCCTTCCAAACCCACTTGCTGCTTCTGTAAAACTGAATGCTTTAGAAGGATGTATTGGGGAAAAGAGTAACTAACCTACCTATTGGTACCCAGCATAGTCCATTTAAAAAATGTTAGTTTGTCAGGGCCAGAGATCATGAAGTAATATTAATATTTTTCTTATTATTCTACATGTCCTGAATTGCCTGAATGAATTCAGTGAAATGATACATTGCTCTTAAATATATGCCTAGCTCTCTACAACAACACTGACGCTTTGGGAGATAAAATTTTACCCTTAGGCAGAAGTGGGTGATTTTCTAGGGAATACTCTGTAATCAAGACAACTGTTGATACCAGCATATCATGCAGCTATACAATGAGCTTCTTACGTGTTTTTTAGGTTGTAAAAATACGTGGTACTTTTTCATACTGATTCTGTGAAAGCATTACAGGTCTAGTTTATCTGGATTACCCTGTTCAGCAATAGCAGAATATTTACAGTAAAACAGTAAAGATTTACATTGCAGACTTTTATATCCTCAAGTTTTGCACTTAGGCAGTAAAGTTTGGAAATAAAAAAATGGCAAGAAAAATTCAAACCAAATCACAATTATAGCTTGCATTTAATGTATTTCTTTCTTGAATTCCTCTGATGTGGACCAGAGGTGAGAGAGTGGATCCAAAGTGCATAAAGTTGCTTTGTTTTCCTGTGATCCCTCAGGTCTGAATTATTTTTGCCATTCAAAACTGGGAAAAGTGTGTAAAGGTGGTCTGGGCCAAGCTTCCCTTCAGGATGCTGCACTGAGGACAAGCCATGCTCTGTGCTCAGCTGGGTTGCTTTACTTCTTACCTGCAAGAGTGAAGCATGCTTTACTGGCCTAGCACATACCAAAGATCCTCTGGAGGACAAACTGCTACTCACCTTATTAAACTGAGTTTCCCTCTGATAATGACTGCATGCAAAATCCTTGGGCTCTGACAGATTTTGCTGCAGTAGTTTAAGACAAAAATATAGGTTTTGGTGTGTTAACCCCAGACATTAGACCTGAAACTGTGTCTGCAGCTCATCTATTCCTGCATGAAGACTGGAGTATCAGTTGCTGCTGAAGATGAACTTGAGTTTGAGCTATATTTGTGTCAGTCAGACATGCAGGCAGGAGTTCCCTTCTATAAGCTTTCATTATCAGTGTGATGACCTCTAGAAGAGGAGAATGTAGCTGTGATTGAGATGAAAGGGAAGAGCATAAGCTTTTTAAAACATGAAGCTTTAAAAGCTCTGCTTGGCTATGCTTCTGATCGACTCAAGTCTGTCTGCCCTTTCCAAGCTAGACATGATATCAGCTGTTTCCTGACATACAAGATTTACAGTGTGGACATGGGTCATCATGGGACACAACAATACTCTAGGGTTTGTTGTATTTATTTACTCTGCATGTGCAGATGGCAAATAACTTGTGCAGTTTGTGCCTCCATTTCCAAACTCTTGACTATTTTGGCAATAGCATCTTGGCATAGTATGCCTTTAAGGGGAAGACCAAGGCTTGCTATTAAGTTATGGCCATAGATTGTGTATTCCTATTTAAAGGACTAAAAGAAATAATGGAGAGAAAGTTTTATAGCAAACCTCTTGTGCCTTTTTTCATCATCCTATGTCTGATGTAGTGATAGCTCGTGGGTTTACCTGACCTTTTGATGATGTTGTGTGGTTTCTTCTTGTTTGTTTGTTACAGTGGTTTGGCTTTCTTTAAAATTTGGGAATCCTGTTGTCTTTTACATGCTTTTTACTGTGACAAAGTATATAGCAAAGTCTTGTCTAATGTGCATGTCATAATTATCTTATGTAATTTTACCATACCTGTGTATTTCTTATGAATAGTACTGCTGTAAAATTAATGTACAGAAAATCCTATGCAGCTGAAGGAGTAGAAAAGATCCTAGGCCTGCTCTGCTCTGGCTTGCTGCCCTAACCATTAAGCATCAGGTTCCTTCTTCTTTGCTTTACCTTTGGTGCCAAGCTCTCATGTTGTTGGTTGCACAATGGGATGTTTTTAGCAGGAGATGAGTCTGAATGAGCAGAGTTTTTGTTTTGTCCCTAGAGAGCTCTTGAAGGAGCTGCAGCTTTAAGTGGCTCTGAATAGGCTCGCACCTATTGGCAGATTATTTTTCTGACTGCTAGACAGCTAGTTAGTTATATGAAAGGTGCTGCGACTTGAGAACTCCTGGAGGTAACTAGAAGGTGCAAATGCCAAATGTCAAGGAAACCTTGTCTTTTGAGAGACATCTGTCAGACTTCAGAGGTCAAGCAGCAGTTCTGGATGCAGCCCTTTCTGGTTGTGACTCTTTAGATATGTTAAAAAGAAAGAAGACTGTAAAACTTCATTTTATATTCAGCTTAAGCTCCTCAGTTACAGATAATCTCTTTGCATGCTACCATCTCGAGTTGTAGTTTGCAACTTGCTTAACAGGCAAAGAAAAGTTTTGCTTGACAAGGTTTTAGTAGTGTTACTAAACCTTTTAACAAAATCTAGACCCTGCTTCCTGCTCAGGAACTGCCTTGTGCTCAAGAATTATGGTGCCCTCTTTCATTAACTTCTCTAGAAGTTGGCCAACAATACTGTCATTATGTAAATTAACTTTCAGCTTGTAACTGCTAGATTATGATTTGTAGATTTTTTTGTTTGTTTGCCTGACTTTTGTACATCTTTTTCCTAATAGAAGGTTTTTAATAGTTGTCACAACTATTCAGCATGTGTCTGTTTATCTGTTCCTGATGTTAAACTTGACAAGCCCAACTGTACAGAGTAATTTAATTACCACTGAAATAGAAACATTGGAAGTCAAACAAATGCTGTTTTGGTAGCAGTACTGGGGAATGCTTTTGGTAAAAAGTACACCTGCATTTCTGCTTTAAACCAAACTGAAGATGCTTTATCTTTGTCATTATTTAGGTTACTGCCTTAACTGCAGTTTCTTTTTTGTCTGTGCCCCCGCTTCACTGTGCTCTACTCCTGTTAGGGCATGAAACCATACTCAGTAATTTTTAATTCTCACTCAGTTCACAGCTTCCAGTACTAAAGAGCGCAGTGAAATTCACTGCAGTCACTAGCAAGTTTATCCCGGTGGCCTCCAGGGTGCAGAGCAGACAAAGGGACTCAGCACAGCAATAAAAGGACCAGCTGCTCCACTTTGCTTCGTTTTTGTTCTGAGGCTCTATCAGCCTGCCAAGAGCCTGCTGGTGATTCTGATAAGTTTAGAGTTGAGGTGCATACCAAATATTCAAGTGGAAGAGCAAGAAAAGACTGACACAGACGACAGTAATGCAGAAGGATGTCTGGTACCTCAGGAAGAGCACCCTCTGCCTTGTAGAGCTGTTAGATGGCTGCTAATCCTCTCTTGTCTGGTGACTTCATGTAACATGACTTGAATTGCATACATTCCTTAATTATGGGTTGTGGTTTGGAAACCCTTTCACTACACATGAGCTTTGAAAATTGGGGTTTTCTTCTTTCAGCCCAGCCCAAGATAATGTCTGGAGACAATCACAAGAAAAAGGGGGATGCAGCTTGCAGTGCATGCTGTTCCTGCAAAAATCCTAAGATGTAAAAAAGGACTCTCTGAAGTGCTGCTTCCCAGAAAGTCCTACTTCACAAAAATACATTTGAGGGGCAAGAAATTTCAAATTATTTTTATAGTGTATTCTGTTTTATATATACACACATGTGTATATATAACTTTTTCTTCCATTTCAAAATATGCTGGAGGGGAGAAGCAGGTATCATCATTCCTATTACATAGATGTGAAAATGGAGGTGTGAGATGATGAAGAGATGTGGTTGGCTTGAACTTCAGTGAGGCAGCCACCAAAAAAACCCCGCCTTCTGCACTACTGTAAGCACCCTTAAAATGTCCATATGAAAGGTTGGACTCTAATTCTCAGAAGCGCCTTTGTGATTGACGTTTGGAACTGTTTCCTTCCTTTTTAGCTTGTGCATTCATTTGTTGTGGGACAAAGGAAAAATATATAGTCATTTTTGCTCCTTTCTGCTTGTCCTTATTCTAATCTTTTTCTTCTTTGCCTATATTTTTATTATTTTTTGTTTCCTCTGCTCTCAGATTTCTTCCTTTTCTGTTTATAATTCATATTCTCATAGGAGCATCAGTCATCTTCTAGGGATGAACTGGCATGGGATTAGTGCATACACATGCTTTGTTTGTGTGCTGTTATTACTTCTCTGCCTTGTTTCATGAGCAGAGCCAGCAAAGGTGGAAGCAGGCTTCTTTATGATGAAGAATTTCTAGAGAAGGCAGTCAAAAAAGGTTCCTTGCATTTGGAGTAGATAAGGTTGACTATGACTTACTGGGAGAATAACTTCACCCTTTTAATACTTAAGAACACTGCTGCACAGAAATCCTACTTTGTCATTGAGGACCATAAATTTACTATAATCATTCATTGTAGCATAAACCAGAAAAGTTTGCTGAGTGAAAAACCTGTGACTGCTAAGTTACTCCACATAGCTTTTTGTGGTGGAAATGGACAGAAAGGTAAGGGAGGGTAGGTTTAGGAGTCAAAATAAATTTCTGGAATGTGCAATTCCTCCATGCACCTTATACTCTTACCCTTCCCTGCCTACCTTTTTCCACATGCATGTGTTGAGTGCTATTCTTCTAGTTAGACCAGACTTTTAGACTACACAATTATGGATTCTAAAAATTAATTACAAACTAATCTCCCATGCTTCAAGAAGGTGTTTGAAATAACTTTATGACTCTAATGTTAGGTGTTGCAGAAGATGATAAAAGGAACCACTGGGGGGATAAAAAGAGGAAGAGAGTGGAAGACAAGACTAGTCAGAGAGATGGTAAATTTTAAATATTTTTTTTTATTGTGAAGAATTAGAAAGCATTGATTTTATTTTTTTGTTATACTTATGTAGCCAGTTCCTTACATTGCTGGAATTGGGGTATTAAAGACAGGGGTTTACGGTTTTTTTCTTTTATTTTTTTTCGCTCTTACATTTTCTCAGCCAGAGATAAAGAACTGTGATTTGTATTTTGGTTGAGGTTGTTTTTTTTTATCACTTGGAGACAGAAATCTGCATGCTCACATAATCCTTTTTCTTTTTTTCCCTTTTCCCCCCCTCCCCCTTCCTTTCAATGCCCTCAGGGATGGTTTTTTTTTTTTTTTTTTCCCTTTAAACTTTGGAGCATTGTGCAATTGCATATCCTTTCTAGAAATACTAAAATGGAAAACCCTTCCCTGAACTTAATTAGCTATTGATAGATGAGTGCATAGATCTGTCAAACAACTTCATTTGCATTGCAGCAAGGCTTGGAGGCTTAGCTGACAGAGGGGTATCCCACTGTGCAATGCTCAGACACAAAGGAAGAGGCCGTTTCTCCCTCCAGGTTAACAATGTAAATGAAAAGATGATGGATGGAAGAAAAAAATTGTTACTCTTAATTTAGAAGTTGGGATCCGAAACATAAGGTGGTATTTGGCCTCTTTCAGCAGCAGGTTTTGGTCAGTAATTTCTATCTCTGTGTTGCAACTGCAGCATTGCGGTGCAAATATTTGTTGTGTTGGATGATGAACTATAGTGGTGAACCAATCCAGGTTAAAAATAACCCCCTCCAAAAAAGTAATAATGCTTGAGCTGCCGTTGTCAACAAAAGAAATGCCAAACTATATATATATATATATATATGCTAAAGATAAAATATGTCTTTGCCAGAGTTCTAGTAGAAATCTGCAGCAAAGCTGAAGTGGATCTCAGAGTCTAGAATACTGACAAGCAGTTTTAATTGTCTTCTTGCTGAGTTGAAAAAAATACATTGAGAGACACACTGCTGTGAAAAGTGTCCACTCTCCTTAGTAAGACAACTTGAGACAGGAAACCCAAGGATGAAGTAATAGTAAATTTTAGGGAATCTAGATTTGTATTTGCAGTTCAGGAGTGGCTATATTTTTATTTATGAAGCTGCGCTGCTTGTTTATCCTCTGCCTTCCCCCATCACCTCTCCTGTGTAGCTTGCAGCTAATGCAAATGTATGCAAGATTAGGCAAATCCAGACTGCCAGCTGATGAAAAGGCAGAAAGGCCTTGCCAGAAGAGCAATTAGTCTCAGTTTTGTTCGTTCATTTTGTTTGTTATTAGGTGTTTTCTCTTTGTATTCCTGACAACAAATCATTTGACAGACAGGTGCATCGTGGGCTATTGCTGTGCCCACTGTGACTCGTGCAGCAGGAAAAATGGCATTTTATAATGAAGTGCATAATTAGCTAGAGATCACACAACATCACTGTGGACATTCACTTTCAGAAGAGAAGTCTCTGGACATATTTATAACCAAA
Source organism: Psilopogon haemacephalus (assembly GCA_013396835.1). Taxonomy (NCBI): domain Eukaryota; kingdom Metazoa; phylum Chordata; class Aves; order Piciformes; family Megalaimidae; genus Psilopogon; species Psilopogon haemacephalus. The sequence goes on from VWZI01012601.1 coordinate 245,324, forward strand.
AGTACTTCTGTATTTTCTCTCCTTAAACATTTTCCCTCTAAAATACAAAACATAGCTTTCAGCACTCCTACAGAAATTCCCTCTCTGCTCAGGAGAAGAAGTTCAGGATGTCATTTGTACCTTCTAATTTCTTTAGGTCCTCAAACAGCTCCTTTGCTTCTCTAATTCCCAACTGTTTGTTCCCATTCACTATCACCCATCTCACTATTCTGCATGTATGTTTGTGTGGCTGTTCTGGTGACCTGGATGGCAAACCAAACCTGTTTGACAATACGATGTAATTTCTTCCCCTGACCCCTCTATTTATTTTGACCTTAATTAAGTTCCTAGGTCTTAACTTGGCTTGCCACTGAATGTGTGCCATGGGTTCATGCATGCTGCATTGCTTATAAAATAATCAAGGAAACAGTTCTCTGTCCACCAGACCAGTCACCCAGCCTGATTAACCACACAGACCTGCTGATTCTGGTGGAGTGCAGGGCAGGAATCCAGGCACAGAGGTGTGGGGAGAGGCTATAGTGGAAGCAAGTGCAGCTGAGAAGAAGCCTTTAAGCTTTTTTTTTTTTTTTTGGTCAGTGTAGTCTCTGTTTAGTGCCAGGTACTTTCTTTATATGTACATAGTTTGGGATTTCAAAATTAATATATAAGGAAAAGTAAGTTAGGAATGTCTGCTTTAGGTTCAGGTGTTGGTTAGGGTGGGTTTTTTTTATTATTATTATTATTGGGATTTTTGTGGTGTTGGCTGGTTGGTGCTTGGTTTGGTATTGGTTGGCTTGTTCAGTTTTGCTTGTTTGGTTTTTTTTTTTTAATTTGTTTTGGTTTTAATTTTAATTAATCCTCATTTATAAATAGAATCAAAGTGTTCAGTTTCCAGGTGGATATTCAAGTCTTATTCATATCCTGTGTATATGCAAGTTCTAAGCTGAACTGGTACTGAAGAGCAAAATCTTCCAGCTTCAGCAGCCAGGAAATGGAGGAGGAAATACTGGAGGAGTATTGGAGAGATAAGAGGAAAGGTTATAATAATATCCCAATTTGCTATCTGTTTGAAAGTCAGAGCCTTACATCATAGTCTAGAATTGCCTGGATATTTGCAAAAGTTTAATCATGCTGGTTTGTTTTTCTTTCTTTTCTAATCCCTTTTTTAAAAATGGAAGATGCCAGTGATGGTGGACGGTCCTACAAAACAGTTTTGGATCGCTGGAGAGAGTCACTCCTTTCTTCTACCAGCTTGTCACAAGTCTTTCTTCATCTGTCTACCCTGGATCGAAGTGTCATCTGGTCCAAGTCCATCCTCAATGCCCGCTGTAAAGTGTGTCGGAAGAAGGGCGATGCGGAAAGCATGGTGCTGTGCGATGGCTGTGATCGAGGCTATCACACTTACTGTATTAGGCCCAAGCTGAAGGTATCTGAGGAGAAAAAAGCACTTCCTTTTGACAAACAACTTGAGCAGATCTTAGAACTTAATTGCCTATTACTCATACTTTCTTCTTTTTTTTTCTCATTTTCCCCCCTCCTGTTTCTAGGTCGTTCCTGAAGGAGACTGGTTTTGTCCAGAGTGTCGCCCAAAACAGCGCTCCAGACGCCTCTCTTCCAGACAGAGACCTTCTGTGGAAAGTGATGAAGAAACTGCTGAAGAACTAGGAGAAGGGGAGGAGGAGGCAAATTATGATGAAATGGGACAAAGTGAGGAAGAGCATTATGATGAGGAGCAAGATGAGGAGGATGAATCACAAGAGGAAGAAGAGATAAGGTAAATAAATGTCCATTAAAGTGGTTTCATACTGAAATATCTTGATTATTAGGTGGAGTAATTGTTCAAATAAGCACATATCATAGAATCATTTTAATTGGAAAAAACCCTTACGATCTTTGAGTGTAGTCGTTACCTAATTCTATCAAGTCTGGTGCTAAAACATGCACTGTAGCACCACATCTGTGGAGGTGATTCAACCACCTCCCTAGACAGCCTATTTCAGTGTTTGATAACCCTTTCAGTGAAGAATTTTCTTCTAATATCCAGTCTAAACCTTCCCTGGTGTAGCCTGAGGCTATTTCCTCTTGACCTCCCACTTGCTAACAGGGAGACTGACACCCACTTCCTTACAACCTGCTTTCCAGTAGTTGTAGAGGGTGATGAGTTTTCCCCCTCAACCTCCTTTTCTCTAGACTAAACAGCCCCTGTCCTCTCAGATGCTCCTTATAAGGTGTTCTCCAGATCATTCATCAGCTTTATTGCCCTTCTTTGTACCTTCTTCATCACTTCAATGTCATTCTTGTAATGAAGAGTCCAAAACTGAACTCAGGACTCAAAGTGTGGCTCACCAGTTCTAAGTACAGGGGAAGAGTTGCTTCCCTAGTCCTGCTGGCCACACTTCCTGATACTGGCTGGGATGCTGTTGTCCTTCTATGCACACTGTTGGCTCATAGTTGGCTGTTAATCAACAACCCCAGGTCTTTCTCTACTGGGCAGCTTTCCAGTTACTGTTCCCCAAGCCTGTAGCATTGCCTGGGACTATTGTGACTGAAGTGCAGGAGCCAGCACATGGCCTTATTGAATCTTATACAACTGGCCTCAGCCCATCAGTTCAATCTTTAGAGGTCCTTCTGTAAAGCTTTCCTAACCCCAGGCAGATCAACACTCTCAGCTTAGTGTCATCTGCAAACTTGTAGTGGTTCCGCTTTTATAATTAATAAAAGTTAGGTCCACTGGAATAAGGACAGGGGTAGGAAGAGACAAAATGGAATAAGCTGGGTCTGATTACAGAGAGGACCTGACGGCTTGGGAGTGAAGGGAGAAGTGTCATTTTGCAATGAGCTGGACAGAACACACAACTGCCCTTCCTAACATCAGAATGGATGTTAGGAAGAAGCTCTTCACTATGAGGGTGGTGAGACACTGGAACAGGTGGAGATGGTGGAAGCCTCATCCCAGGAAGTTTTTAAGGCCAGGGTGGATGGGGCTCTGAGCAGCCTGACCTAGTGTGAGGTGTCCCTGCCCATGGTGGGCAGGTTGGAGCTAGATGATCCTTGAGGTCCCTTCCAGCTGTGACAATTCTATGGTTCTATGACTGCATCAGCTTGAAGCTGCTTACCAGTCCAACCTTGAGTGGATGGGGTATTAAAAATGCTGAATTAACAAACTGGGGGGGGGAAATAATTTAAAAGTAATTTTGGGATAAATAACCATAATTATTCACTCTTTGTAGCCCATCAAAGCAAGGAAGACACCAGGTCAAGTTCCCATTAAAAATGAGAGCAGCCAAACTCAACAATCCGTTCTCAAGTCTAAACAGCCAGCGTCAGGCAAGATACACTTCTCGGAGTCAGCAAAACACACCTAAGCAAGCTGAATCTAAAGTTACCAGAAGGGGTTTAAGAAAGGTAAAATCAGCCCCTCCATCAGAGACAAAGCCTTCTTTAAGACTTACTAGCCGGACCACTCGTCAGAGCCAAAGTTCATTGCAAGCAGGTGTATTTGTGGAATTGCTCAGTCCTCGAAGAAAACGAAGAGGAAGGAAGAGTGCTGACAGTGCCCTGGAGACCAGCCCTTCCAATGCTCTTGGATTTAGGATTGTTGAAACTGCAGACTCAAGTGAACGGCTTAGGAAGTATCCAAAGCTTGCTCTTCCTGTTACTGAACCCAAGAGAAGAGGCAGGAAACGACAATCCGCAGGTTAGAGAAATGTGTTTGTCCAGAATAATTTTTTTAAAAAAGCAAACATGTTCGTGACAGAAGTAAGCATTTGTTTAAAAAAAAAAGTAATCTAAAGAACAAATAGATAACTTGCCAAGGAGATTTGTTATATCCACACGTGAGATTTCCTATTTGTACACAATATGGAGCAGTGGGTAGCAAATGTGAAAGTGCTATTTTATGCTTAACCCATGCAAGTGAAAATGTTTACTTAAAGCTTTTATGGTTTTGTTTTATTGAAGAGTTAAACAGCAAAGAACACAGATGCAGGTAAGGTGATGAAATGGGAATGTATGCACAATGAAAAACTGCTACCAGGAGAAAAATGTTGTGTCTGCTGTAGGGCTAACTGTGGTAGCTTGTTAAGCTCATACCAAGTGTTTGATGGTAGGGAGCTATTAGAAAGGGTACAATAACCTTCTGAAAACAAAAAGGACTCAAGTGTGAGACTGAAGAGTGTAAGAGGTTGCACTCCAGTGTGGCAGCCTTGTGTTCTGCACCATTTCTGTCCTTCACCATTAGGAGTTTCTGGCCTTATCCTCTACCCACCCTGCTGACTACTTTTGAAAGAAGATAAAACCATTCTGAATAGAGGTTTTGTGGAAATAAAAGTCATGAGCAGACAGCTTATTCTGTTTTTCTCTAACAGGGATTTTCTTTAAGTGCTTAACAAATTGCTTAAAAATTGAAATCAGTTAAAAAATCCTTTGTAAAATTAATGCAATGAAGAGGAATGGAAGAGAAACTCTTAAGTCCTAGTAATTAGCTTTGTATATGACAAGAGAGACATTTAGTGGTGAGTAACAAGGCTTAGTATAGTTAATGCCAGAAACCAAACTATGTGAGTTATGCCCTGAAATGACAGTTTTAGTACCCAAGAATCCAAGAATAATGATGCTTCATTTTATGCAATTTTTTTGTCTCTTTTTTAAAAAATTTATTTTACTTGCTACGATTTTAGTTTATCAGGTGGGGTGATGGTTTCTTTGTTTTTTATGTTTTTTTTTCCCCAGAATCATCTCCTCAAACCTCACTGAGCAGGAGAAGTTCAGGACGTCAAGGGGGAGTCCATGAATTCTCAGCTTTTGAACAACTCGTAGTGGAACTGGTTCGACATGATGACAGCTGGCCTTTCATGAAACTGGTTTCTAAAATCCAGGTAACTGTGATAAGACTGTATAGGGAATGGTAATGGTTGGGAATCCTGTTTACTGGCAGTAGAATTTTGGATTTTAGAGCATTGTTCAAACAGGGATACATCCAGGCAGTGGGATCCAGGAGAACTTTAGCATTTCATCTCTGATATTTAATGCTAGAAATAACTCCCACAATTGATGCGTCATTGGGAAAACTGTGAATGTGTTTTCATCTGACATTGAAAGATGTGAAATGCTTTGATTTGAAGGAGGAAAAACAAACAAACAAAAAACTCAAATAAAACAACAAAAAACACCAAGCAAAATAAACAAACAAAACCCAAAGGGGAAAAAAAAGACAAACAACCCAAAACTGAACCTAGCATGAACCTGAACAAACAAAATAGAATCACAAATTTTGAAAAATCAAAAAACACAAAAACCTCAGACAAAACAACAAAAAACTCCTAACCCTGAAACAAACAGAACCCCAAACATATGAAACAACAAACCAAAGACTGCACAGAACTGCTGAAGGTAAGCTTATGATGATTGATTAGTTGAATTAATTTTCAATTTATGCAAAGGTGTTTTGAGAACAGGCATGCAATAAAATAACATTCAGGAACAACTTCATTCTGATGTTACAATGCTTCATTCTTAAATTAATTTACCTTTTGTTTAGACTTTCAAATAGTTGATGGTAAAGTAGGTATCTAAAATAATCTGCTTTAGAGGTTTGTGTTACCAAAGCACATCTGCCTTTCTGGCTTGACAAGTGTTAAGGCACTGCTGGGGCAAACCTTAGCAAAGTGCTTGTCCTCTGAGCTCTCTGGAGCAACTCTGCACATTCTTGCAGGATCTAGAGCTTGGTCTTCAAGTGCTCTATTAAAATTAACAATGATGGGTTTTAAATGAAGACTTGGAGCTCTGTACTGAGGGTCACAAATAGCTGGAAGATTAAAGTAATGGACAATCAGAATGATGCACAAATGTGAATGAAAGTAGTGTAGAGGAGGAAAAGAGGGATTTAGAACAAAACAAAGATTATTGTTTGCTTACCAGAGTACAGGCATTACACTGGGAAATGCAAGAGTCTGATGAATGCAAAGAAGCTTCTTAAGAAAGGATGGAGGACTCAACTCAATTTTGGTCCTGAAAAGAAATTCAGTGAGTTCAGTGCATTCTGATTTGCCTATTTGGTCGTGGGGGACTAAACTCTGTATAGTTCAGAAAGACAAATCTATACTTGAATGACCCAATTTTAATTAATCATCAAAATTTTTGACTAAACTTTTTTCTTTAAGATAACATAATATGTTGAATGATGAGTGCACCGCCAGTAGGTTCCTAATGGGAAAGGAATGAAAAATGTCACTCTTTCTCTAATTAGTTTTTTAGGTTTGTTTGCAGGTTGCACTTTATATAACAAAGTTATAGGCCATAACTAAGGGCTTGGTTTTAAAACATACATGATGGTGTATGTGGTTATCTTGTGTTTTGGTTTTTAAAAGGAGGAAAACTGGGATGAGATCTTTTTCTTTCTTCCCACTGCCCCACTTTGTGAGTGAGACAGACACTCTAAGTATGGTGCTTAGTTAGAATTAAAAATCTATAATCCAAGTGATTAATGCCCTTAAGGGTCTGGTAATTCTTTTGTTCCACTCACTTTTATCACATCAACCCAGTTCCAGAGGGACAGAGGTCTACTTGAGAGAGTCCAAGGGAGAGCTACCAGGGTGATGAAGGGACTGGAGCACTGTCTTATGAAGAAAGGCTGAGAGACATGGGGCTTTTTAGTCTGAAGAGGAGAAGACTGAGAAGGGATCTAATAAATAGATGTAAATATCTGAGGGCTGGGTATCAAGAAGGGACAGGTACAGCCTCTGCTTACATATGCCCTCTGATAGGACAAGGGACAATGAATGTAAGCTACAGGAAGTTCCACCTCAACGTGAGGAAGAACTTTACTGAAAGGGTGACAGAGCACTGGAACAGGCTCCCAAGAGAGATTGTGGAGTCTTCTTCTCTGGAGACTTTCAAAGCCTGTCTGGATGTGTTCCTGTGTGACCTGTGCTAGATTCTATGATACTGCTCTGGCAGGGGGGTTAGACTCCAGAAGTCCTTTCCAACCCCTAACATCATGTGATCCTGTGAATGCTCTTCTGAGTGGCTTTTTATGTCTGGTACTTGCATACTGTGTCCTGTTTTGCTGCAAATAGGTCCACTGCCTTTTCTTCTACATAACTAAAAGGAACCTCAGGATTTAATTTATCCTAGAAGACAGTGAATAGTAAAGGAGTAAAAATGGTCATTACTGATGATTAGGAATGTTTTAATATTGTAATATGCAACAAGAAAATGGAAAGGTTTAAAATCTTGGATGTTGTTTTTGCAGTTGACAGAGGGAAATAGTTGGAACACCATAATGCTTGTCTGCTCATGCAATTTTCTTACAGTTGTCAGCAAGGTATTTAGGATTAGATTTTGTTCATTGAGTTGCTGCCTGCTGTTTATTTGTGCCTTGCTACTGTCATGATATGAAAAACCGAAAAGCAATAGCTAAAATCTAATATCCAGTTCAGAAACTGGTGGTGGTTGCTTGAGACTTCTGTTTATTTAAAACCAAACCCAAAATGCTTTCTGCTAGTACACGACTTGCTGAAATTTTTGCATAGGTAGAACTTTAAAGTTTTGTTTGTCTGTGAATAATTTGTTGTTTGTTTTTTTTTAAGGTACCAGACTACTACGATATCATAAAAAAACCTATTGCCTTAAATATCATCCGTGAGAAAGTGAATAAATGTGAATATAAGTTAGCATGTAAGTATTATCTGTTGAAAGAGGTAATGAACCCTGTCCTTTCTTTTTTAAATAAATTATTATCCTAATCTAGAGGTATGTCAGAGAATTAGAAAGCTGAAACTGAAGTTGGTTTGGGATTTTGTGGGGGGTTTTTTTGTTTGTTTTTTAAATGGCTCTTACTACCCTAGGAGATCCTGCTTTTGGAACGGGGGTTGGACTCTCTGATCTCTGGAGGTACTTTGCAGCCTCTAACATTCTGTGATTCTGTAATACTTTTTTTTTTCACTAAGATTTGTTGATCATATTTCTTTTACTCCCAAAAGTACAGATAGCTCTGAAATGAGCAGCCAAGAAGCTGCTGGTAATTTCTCAAGCCTTTTGGTGTCAGTGAATGATACTGATGAAATATTCAGGGAAGGTGCTGTTGTTACTGCCTGATTCGCATTTCCTTCGGTGATAACTGGAGAAATTAAAGAATGCTTACGCAATTCACTCTTAATGATTGAAACTTGACACACATGTGAAGACGTTTTTGTGTTGCAGCTGTACTCTGCAGCGATGCCCTACTGCTTTACGCTGCTGCTCTCTGACGACTTATAACACACTCAGTTTATTTACTTTCTGTTTACCAGCGGAGTTCATTGAAGACGTCGAGCTCATGTTTTCGAACTGCTTTGAGTACAACCCTCGTAACACAAGCGAAGCAAAAGCTGGGACTAGACTTCAAGCTTTCTTCCACATTCAGGCTCAAAAGCTTGGACTTCCAATCTCATCTGGTAATGTGGACCATGCCGCTCCTGTGGCAAAGAAGTCACGAATCTAACCTCTGCCTTCCAAAGGATTTTTCTTGGGGTTTTTGTTTGGCTTTTTTTTTTTTTGTTGTTTTTGTTGTTTTGGAGGGAATCTGTGATGTTCATTAAAATGAAATGTTAAATCACACAGTCGTTTGTCATACCTGTATAAAGCAATAACAACTGTTTAACCACCTTGAAGTGTGGCCTGCACTATATTCTCAAATGTAATATTAAGCACTCAGGAGAACGTAGGAAAGATTTACCTTTGCTACAGTTTTATTCAGTGTCTAATAATTTTGATAGATGTACTGGATACAGTACTGGTTTACAGAGGTTTTTGTACATTTTTAATACATTCATGTGTCCAAATATCTTCCAAAAGTACATTATTATTATTATTTTCCCTTTCCTGCACCAAATGACCTTGTTTCATCCTCTAGATTTTGTAGGAGCTGTGGTAATGAGGGCTTTTATCAACTCAGATAAAATCTTCTGCTGTAGCACAGTTGAAGAAACTGTGTGTATGTGTGTGTTTTTAAAACTTGTGTGAGCATATCTTCTCAACACTACACATGAATGAGTACAACTGCATATCTTTTTAAGTACTGTACCAGTGCTGGCTGGAGGCATTCAGTCTGAATTTATTAAGTAGATATTTATTTAGCATTCAAAGTAATTTGTGAATTTGTTTTGTATTTATAAAATTTGTACTTGGGGATTAAAAAAAAAAAAAAAGTTACATAACTTTAAAATTTTTTCTTTTTTTTTCTGGGGTGTTTTTTTTGTTTTGTTTATTTCCCCTCTAACTTGATGATCAATCAATAAACACTTTCCCACGTCCCTGGCAGTTCTAGTAATGAGTAAATTTTACAGGACTGTACCATAAGTTTCTACATACAAGTTTGGAAGTGTACAAATAAAATTACACCTTTTTCAACGTATTTTGAGCTTCTGGCATTTCCTTTTGAGTTACACTGCTGCACCATCTCCCCTGTTAACCTGTGAAAGTAGTTTCTGGAAAGAACACAGCAGAATCTGGTTTCAATGTGAGTACTGCAGCCAGTGTTTACAGCAGCCTCAGCTGCTCTCCAGGTATTGCAAATGTTTATCAGTATGTAAGGAGTAGCACAAGAATGGGTTTAACTTGTTCTTTAGTTAGGATCTTCATTCTACCTGTGTAAAACCTCATAACTTTGTTTAGCTGACCAGCAGTTTCTTTAAACTGTCACAGAATCATAGAATGGCTTGGGTCAGAAGGGAGCTCAGAGATCATCTACTCCAACTTCCCTGCTATGGGCAGGGACACCTCTCAACGAGACTTGTCTACTGAAGGCCTTGTCTGTCCTGGCCTTCAACACCCCGAGGGAAGAGGTGTCTGCAGCATCCCTGGGCAGCCTATTCCAGGGCATGACTACCAGTTTAACCTACTCTTCCTCAGCTTAAAACCATTCCCTCTTGTCCTACTGCTAGACACCCCTATGAGAAGTCCCTCTCCAGCCTTCCTGTTGGATTCCTTCAGGTATTGGAAGCAAGCTCTAAGGTCCTGTGTTCCTGTGGGGACTATTTCAGGTGATCCTGCTTGGCAGGGAGGTTGGACTCGACCTCTGGAGGTCCCTTCCAACCTCTAATGTTCTGTGATTCTGTGAACTTTTGCTGTGTAGTTGTGAGTTTGCTGCTCTAGGGTTTACATTGCTGTAGAGATGGCAGGAATGGGCATTCCCTTGAGCCTAGGGCATGGAGGGTGCTGGACAGAAGACCAATCAGTTTGAAGTGGTGGGTTTTGGGGTTGAATTTTTCCCCCTTTAAAATCAGAAACCAAAGAATGAGAAGTGTGGGGGATGGTTAGAAATGTCTGTTAATAGTTCAGAGTTTGTGTGAGCTTCTCTTTGTTCAGAGCTGACATCGCTCTCCTGTCCAGATCAAAGTCACATCTCCTTGCTACGAAGAATGCTGAATTCCATAAGCAGCAGAAGAGGGTTTTTTTTCCCAGAGTGTAGGCTGTACTTGATATCCCTGCACCTGTCTAGTCCCAAGAGGATGTGACCATCCTGGCTAGCAGGTTGCATGAACAGTTGTGCAAGTTCTTGTGAGTAGTCCCCATTGACCAAAAGTATTCACATTTTTCTTTATCTCCTCTAGCTTCCCCTCAGCAACACTATTGTAATTGTGAATTTGAGTAAAGCAAAGGGGAACAGTTTATCACAAATCTCTGCTTGTGAAGGTGGTGTTTGTATGCTTCTGCTGTCAGCTAAGCTAGCTATTTATCATTAAACTTGGAAGCCTAAGGCTGAAGCTGATCTACAGAAAAGTGGACACTTGCCCTTTGAGCAACTGCACTTAAAATATTCCTATGTGCTGGACATGCAATATGGATCTGACTGTCCTTGACTCTAGTGGTACACACGGGACATGAAGCAAGGCTTCTGCTCCTGGCAGTACACTGCTTGAATTTGTGCTTCCACTCAAATTTTAGCTATCCTTTTTCTGAGTTAGGTCAAGATGTCTTTTAATGGCTGTTGACTTTCTTCACACACAGAACCACAGAATGGTAGGGGCTGGAAGGGATCTCTGGAGATGTAGTCCCTCTGCTAAAGCAGCTTTGTCTAGAGTAGGTTGCAGAGAATCATTCATAGAATACCAAACTGGAAGGCACCTTAGTGATCATCCAGTCCAATCTTTCAGGGTAAGAATGCAGTTTAAATGAGAGGGCTCAGCACCCTTTCAGGCTGGGCCTAGAAACTCTCATGTAGGAGAATCCACTACCTCCCTCGGGAATTTATTCCAATGTGTAATCGTTTGAATGGTGAACAAATATTTCTCCCCAGTAGCAACTTGTCTCCATTATCCCTTGACTTTAGCATGTCCAGGTGGGTTTTAAATACCTCTGAAGGAAGAGATTCCCCAGTATCCACGTTTCTCTCTGAGGAGCTGAGATATTTATGCTCCGTGTCCACTTCTCCCACCAGACAAACTCTTGCTGTAATCAGCCATCCCATGTACTGCTACCATAGGGTAAAGGATGTGCACTATCTACAGAGGGTTCTGAGCCAAAATTTCACAAAGGTGCAGAACTGGATAGGGTCAACGGCTTCATCTTGGGTTCAGAGGCCCTGACTAATCAGGCTGAACCAGACTCTGGGGAAATAGGCCTGAGCTTCCAGTCCAGTGTATGTCCTCCAAGCAGCATTTTGACAAGATCAAATACTGGAAGTCTCTTCCTTCTTGGTAGCTCAAATATATCTATCTTAGCCTGGGTAGGTATCTGGAGACTGCTATGCCAGCTGTTCTTCCTGATATGCAAATTCTTCCCCTTTCATTTGTGACAGGGCTAGGAACTGATGAGTAATCACCCTAGGCAATTTCTGATGTAACTAATGTTTTCATAACCATGAGGCCAGTTCCTTTGGTCGAGCTGGGCTCCAACCCAGTGGACTCTCTCTTCCAGGAATTCTCAGTTTCCCTGCTCACCTCCTGGCCTCACAACTGTTAAAGAAAAATCCTTGCAGTGGCTGTTGTTACTGGAAGCTGCCCTTCCTACCCAAGCGGGATGAGGTAAGAAGAAGGCCTGTTCACATGCTGAGTGTAACCTTGTGTTGTGCTTGTAGCCAAGCTGATGCCCACTCTTGGGTGTCTAGCAGCACTGACGTAGTCACGCCAGTTCTCTTGACCTGTATTAGGAGGCAAATTACCACCTTGATTGGCACATCTGGTGTAAAAATCTGCTGGAGATTTAACTTTTGGAAACCTTAATGATGCTGGAAAGCTTGACTTGCTTTGGTCTGACAGACTGTGTAACTTTTGTGAAGGGTTTGGGCTGGAGCTACCACCCCTGTGCCCACCATTGTATGGCTCTTGTGTGTGGGGTGAAGTTTTAAGTATTGTAGGAGAGAGCACATCAATAGTAGCATTAACAGTAAAGGAAGATGACCTTAGCATAATCTTATGGGCATTAGAACCCAGGAAGAAGCAGCCAAAAACCACTCTGGACCTGAACAGTCCAACTTCATGTGATCACTGTCTGCCAGCTCCCCTCTCTCTGAAGCCCAAAAGTGGAGATTTTTGCCACAGATGTACGCAGGGAGCAAATCTCCAGGGACACCAAGCCAGAATCCTGCCCAACATCACGTTGCTGCCGGACTGGTAATCTAATACTGCTGAACTGACACATGTGGCTTATGGTTTTTCACTCATTGATGTAACCTCACCGTGCAGCAATCTGGTATCTTCCATGTTATACTTGTTTGCGTTCAAATAAAGAACATCTTACCTCAGTCACTTTGCCTATTGTGGATTGTCATAAATGACTGCAACGCTTCCAGCCAGCAATTCTGGAGGCTACCAAGGGTAGTGTCTACCCTGGAAGAGCCTTCTCACTCTCAAATGACTGCGACTGTTCAGATGACTGCAGGCAGTTTTCTGTACGGTATTTGGCTGGCCTGCTGTAACTAGGAGACCTCCATACCCTGCACTGCTGAACTGCCAATTTGAACTTCTTGTTCTAGTTCTGCAGAGGTGCTTTTTCTGCTTCACCCACCTTGCTGAAAGGGAACATGCTAAGATTTTTCAGCGTGCTACCATTGGATCGATACCACCTTCCTCCTGCTCTTAATCAGCAACCTACTTCCCTTCACTAGGGGCTTCTTAAGTAGGGCTCTGTGAAGACTTTGCCTTTAAGCGCTTGGTTGTATCCATGTCCAGTCCCAGGCCAGCATAACGACTTCTGATGGAGAATCTCCATCGCTGATCATGTCTCCCATTTAGGGGCACTCAGGTTTGAAGATGTTTGGATTAAGATCCATGACTTGTGCTGCAAATCAATGGAATCATACAGGCAGATGAGTCCAGGAATCACCTTCTTTCCCATCTGTTTCCCAGCAGGGGTGCTGAAGTAGCAGCATCCCTGAAATGTGTCTGTGCATTTGAAGATGTGTGTGTCTGTACTTGTGCAGAGGTTTGTATTTTTAGCTGCCGTTACAATAATGGTTATCATCCATGACTGTTGTACTGCTCTGTCTTTAGAAGGTTCATCTCCAGCATCTGGGAAAGTGCTGTTGAAATGGAATAGCTGTTGTCCTATGAGCAAAGCCCAGCTTCCTCCTGCTCCCAGCAGCGTCCACTAGCCTGAGCTTCAGTGACCATGTGCAGCTGGGCCTGCCTTTCAGCTCGCTTTTAGTTTTAAAGTAATCAAATGTAGCAGATCTGTTGCTGTTGAAACACTCCACCCTGGGCCATGCACCCACAGCTGCATTCTGGCAAAGAGAGATACTCTTCCAAACAAATGTTTTTTAGTATTTGGAGTGCATTGGAATGCTAAACATCACAAAACCACACCTGAATTGTTTTCAGTGGCAGAAGGCCACAGGCTGCATATGTTTTAAAACAAAACCAAACCAAACCAAACAAACAAACAAAAAGTCCAGCAAAGCCAACTTCAGAATTGTTTTTCTGCTGTAATATATCCATGTCCTGGGTTCATAGTGCTTCTTGTCTGGAAAATCACTGAAAATAAGTTTAAATTACTTTTTTTAGGTGGAACTCCATCTTTAATTTTCTTTTTTCCCTAGGTATGAAAGGAGAAGAGGGATTTTTTTTTTTTTTTTTTTTTAGCCTCCAAACACAGGAGTTGCCTTGTGAGAGACTCTAGATATGGTAGGAGGCTGGAAGGGTGGGGGTGCTCTGCCCCATTTGAGGTGCCCTCAGCCTTTGCCAGAGGAGGGAGAAGGCAGCAAGACCTGGTGCTCGGCCTGTGCCCTCCCCACTGGTCTCAGAGTCCATCCAGTTGCTCAGGTCACTCGCTTTTGATGATAGAAATGTCGGATTGGGCCAAGTTTCCTACGAGGATGTTATGTGACAGGCTGCTCTCCAAAGCACTGGCTGTGGCCCACGGGGGATCAGCTTTCACTTATTCTTCTCTGCAGCCATTCCCCATCCTCACATTTGTTTTGAAGAATCTCAGAAGAAAGAGTCTTTAGTGGAGGAACAGAGTGGCACTGTGCGAGCCTCATGTCACAGCACAGTCCTTCTGGCACGGTGTGCAGCCTGGTTCAGCAGTGCCAGCCGGCGGGACTGAAAATGGCAGGCTTGTGCTGCGATTTCTCTGCTAGCAAAGCTGTCTCCCACCTCCTGCTCTGGGAGGGTAACACACAGTCCAGCTGCAGTTTGGTCAATTTGCTATTTTTGGCTGACCAATTTATTTCAGCTCTACATAGCCATTTCCTAGATTAACTGCCCTGTGAGAAGGTGTATGGAAACCTATGTGCCTTCCAGTTTCTCTTTGCCCAGTGCCTCGCAGATGAAGTTAGTGAGGAGAGAAGAGGGACTTGAAAAGCCATGCTGTGCCGTGGCCTGGCTGCTGTGAACCATGCTTCTGAAATGGCAGAAATGTGAGCCAGGATGCTGAACCGCTTGGGCTTTGGATGGCACTTCTGCATTCGGGTGCTGGGCAGCGTGGGGATTTGCTTGTGGGATTAGGGCTTCATAACTGCCTTTCGTGAGCATTCCTGTGCAGATCCCACCAGCAGTCACATGCTGGGCTCCGCGGTCTTGGCACCACTCGAGAGCACTGCTGTCACCGGAGGACATTTTCTCACTGACCGGCAGGGCCTGTGATCCAGCAACAGTTATAAATATTCCTGTACCCCAGTCCATCCTAAAGCCTATCCTCAAGCACCAGAAAGTGAGCTCAACTCATCTATTTAGCGTGTTAGGGTTAGCTAATGTTTTATTTTTAGACTGTTCTCAGGAAAAGAAAAACTTAGCAGTTTTTTAAAAGAGTCTTTGTGAAGAGCCTCTGCAGTGCCTGGGTAGGTTTAGTCTGTACATGTGGTCCATCTTTGCTTCTAAGATGTTTGCTAGAACCGGTCATTGGGATCAACCTTCATCAAGCAGAATTCTCTTCCATTCAGATACAACGCTACAAACCAAGTCCTAGATCTGTCTAGAAGGATTTTACTGGTATTGAAACTTCAGGACCAGAAATGTCTGCCCTTTTTGTCTAGCCTTTGCAACTTCCAATCACAACAGGCCACAGGCATTCATCTCCCCTGCCTTAGCACTTTTGTGATGGCTTCCTCCAGCTCCTGTAGAAGATTTGATCTTTTCCTGGTATTTTTTTTTATTGCGAAGATGTCTCCCTCAATCACACCTACAGTGTTGCAGAAGTACTGGTGGACAGCAAGTTCTCCATGGGCAAGCGATGGAGTCCTTGTGGCACATGGCCCTTGTGATCAAGAGAGCCAGTATCATCGTGAGGTGCATCAGGAAAAGTGTGTCTAGCAGGTCTAGGAGGTTCTTCTCCCTGGCTACTCTGCTCTAGTGAGACCACACTTGGAATACTGTGTCCAGTTTTGGGCTCCGCAGTTCAAGAGGAACAGGGACCTGCTAGAAAAGTCACCACAGAGCCACAGGGATGATTTGGAGACTTGAGCATCTCCCCAATGAAGAACAACTGAGAAACCTGGGGCTGCTTAGTCTGGAGAAGACTGAGAGGAGATCTCATCAATGCCTATAAATATCTGAGGGGGGGGTGTCAAGTGGATGGGGCCAAGCTCTTTTTGGTGGTCAGCAGCAACAAGACAAGGAGCAATGGCTACAAACTGGAACACACAAGGTTTCACCTCAACATGAGGAGAAACTTCTTTACAGTGAGGGTGCCAGAGCACTGGAACAGGCTGCCCAGAGAGGCTGTGGAGTCTCCTTCTCTGGAGACTTTCAAAAGCCACCTGGATGTGTTCCTGTGTGAACTATGCTAGGGGATCCTGCCTTGGCAGGGAGGTTGGACTCAATGATCTCTGGAGGTCCCTTCCAAGCTCTAAAGTTCTGTGATTCTGTGATGATTAGACACAGTCCATTTTCCAGGGATATTCCAACAAGATGGCATAACCTCAATAGGAGGGGAAGCACAGGTTAGTGATAGAATAAAGCCAAAGCTGCAACACTTTAGATTAGTGCCCAAAATCTGCGTGTAATCCCTGTATGGTGCTGCTCTGCACTTGTCAAGCCACTGCAAAGCAAGGATCCCTTGACCCACCAGGAACCCTGCCTCTCTTAGGGGTCTCACTTCTTGGAGGACTCATCCATAAATTGTGTAACAAAGTGAATTATTCTGTTTCTTACATTCCAGCCAGCCCCAGCCTCCTGTAGGTTGGCATGCATCTATCCAGAAGAAACAGAGCTTTCTGAAATCATTACCATATTTTCCTGGAGGTGCACATTGTGTCACTTGCATCGGACTGCATCCTAACTTTTGGCAGTTGTCCTCTTGTGAACCAGTCTGAAGCTGTTGAAGAAGTTACCTCTTCCCTATCCAGCTCCTCCGCTGAGAGAAGTTTCTGTTCTGTGGCCAAACAAGTGCTCAGAAACCTAGACATGGTAAAATCACCGTTAGAAAAGTCATAGATATGGAATTTATTTTGTTGTCCTTACTCCTCCTTTGTGCAAGTTTTATCATATTTATGTAGTAAAATTTGAATCCTGCTATCAGGAGAGGAAGCAGCTGTTGAGTCACAGCACAGAATAAGAAAACAGACCAGGTTTTTATCTCCACTCTGATTTTAAAGAGAAACAAAAGATTCTGCTTCTGTGCTGTGGCAAATCTATTGAAATCCTGGTGTAAAAGGCAGGATTTTACTTCCTAAGCTTGGAGAGAGAAACTTGGAGACTGCCAGTGTAAGAACTGTCACTCAATTTGTAAGAGATGGGAGAAAGAGCGAAAAATGCTGAACGCTGCTGAAGCATAGAATCATAGAATGGGTTGGGTTGGAAGAGACTTCTAAAAGTCATCCAGTCCAACCCCCCCTGCAGTGAGCAGGGACCTGGTAGCAGCAAGAGACATATGGCTCAAGCAAAGCTTAGAATGGTGCTGAGCACCCACTGTAATAACAGACAACTTTCTTCTGGTGGCAAAGGCAGGATTTTTTTGCCATAAACTTGAAACGAGAGAGGGATGAAATTGCTATTGAAGAATCACAGAATCACAGAACATTAGAGGCTGGAAGAGATCTCCAGACAGCGGGTCCATACTCCCTGCCAAGGCAGGATCACCTAGGGTATTTCACACAGGAATGTGTTACCCTCCTCTGCTGCAAACACAGATAGCAAGAAGAATGTATTTCAAACCAAAAGCAGTGTACGTCACCTGACAAGCTGGCAGTGCCAGGAAATGTTTGGGGTTTTCTTCCTCCTGGTTTCACAGCTGGCATGCTTTTAGTGAGAGGCTTTCACTTTCAGAGGACGCTCACCATTAGCTCATTTTACAGGAAAAAAAAGTTACATCTGTGAAAGAAGAACACAAAGCAAATGGATTATCCAGAAGAGGTTTTTCCAGGTGACTGATACATCAAATTGCACCACTGTTTCTTGGCTGCTGGACTTATAGATTTTAGTACTCAATTATTTAACAAAATACATCTTCTTTAGTGTTACATTCTTCCATAGCACTCTGGCAGCTCTTCCCCTAATCCATTTACCCAGTGAATAGGTCAGCTATATAAGCCCTTTTTTCTCCTAGGGTCACTTTTGTTCCCTTCTTGCCATTTCACTGTAATAAGCATTATTCTCTGATGCACAGCAGCTGCCGTGCTACCAGAAAATGATGCTGCTTTTCACATTTCCCCTCTTTAGACAGTATTTACCATATTGCATCCATGTCCAGTATGTAGCTGAGGTTCTGCTTCACTCTCTGTAGAGGCACAGAATCATAGAATGGTTTAGGCTGGAAGGGATCTCAAAGATCATCTAGTTCCAAACCCCCACCACAGGCAGGGACACCTCCCACTAGAACAGGTCCCTCAAGGCCTCTCCAACCTGGCCTTGAACACCACCATCCACAACATCCCTGGGCAACCTGTTCCAGTGTCTCACCACCTTCACGGTAAAGAACTTTCCCCTAACATCCTGTTTAAATGTCCCCTCTTCCAGTTTAAACCCATTACTCCTCATCCTGTTATTACAAGACCTTGTCAATAGTCCCTCCCCAGCCTTCCTGTAGGCCCCTTTCAGATATTAGAAAGCTACTATAAGGTCTTCTCGAAGCTTTCTCTTCTCCAGACAGAAAAGCCCCAACTCTCATATCCTGTCCTCATAGCAGAGGTGCTCTAGCCCACTGGTCATCTTCGTGGCCCTCCTCTGGACTAGTTCCAACAGTTCCGTGTCCTTCTTGTGTTGGGGGTTCCAGAATTGCACACAGTACTCCAGGTGGGGTCTCTGACACAGTGGTTAGAGGTAACAGTCACCATCAGACTTCCCAGACCTAGTGTTACCAGAGAAGGAAAGTCTGACTTTGGGCTTTGCTTTAAACAGGTTTTGAGAAAATCATTGTTCAGCCTGACTTACATTTTCTGCCTTAGGAGGAGGGATGGTCTGGGGTTTATAGCAGAGATGGGGAACCAAGCTTCCCTGCCCTGTGCCTGGGCTCACTGCAACATTCCTAGACAACCCCAGGCAACACATCAAACAGAATAAATAATACTCATCAGGCAGGATGCTTCAGCAATAATTTTAAGAAAGAGCTTTAGGAAATAAAAATGCTACAAGTGGAAAAAACAACAACAACACCACCCTCAAAAAACAATAAGAAACAAACAACTAAACTAAACTCTTTACCATGGAAGCAAAAGTTTTCTGGGAAAACAAAAATAATAAATTGAGCAATTGGTATAGTCAGTGGCTGATCTTAATAAACCCTTCCTTACCTGAGCATATGCTGTAAATTTATCTCAGATATAAACAATGGGCAGCAAGAAGAGACACTCCGGAAGAAACTTCTCATGGGGAAAATGCATTTCGCATGGCATACAGGGCTTTATAAAGGCTAGCAGGGTAAACAGAAGTTCCTTTTCTAGGCCTATCAATGTGCTAATATTTGTACATGTTGAACATGTGCTAATTACTTAAAAGTTGGTTGTTTTTATTTTTTAAATTTATCAATAAGGCTGACCAAAGTTTCCCTGTCTCTGAGATTTCAGAGGCTTACTTTTTTCCCCCCCATTTAGTAATTTTTCTGTCATTAGTTTCCATATTTCCACTCACAGGAGGAATTATTATTTCCCTTTTTGTTATGTTTAAATGCTATCCTTAAAAAGACGCCATTACAAGCCATAACATTTTAACTAAATCTCTCTTTTATTGTCCGTTGACCAATGGCAGGCCTGTGGCTGCCTGGCGTTGTGACTCACTGGCACCTGTGACTTAGCAGCAGGGCACAGGGAGCGACGGGCAGCGGTGGGCAGCGACGGGCACAGAGAGCGACGAGCAGCGGTGGGCAGCGACGGGCACAGGGAGCGACGGGCAGCGGTGGGCAGCGACGGGCCGCGGGGCAATTCCACTTATGGCTGGGGCTCCTGCAGCATCCGCGCTGCTCGATGTTGCTGCTTCCTCCTGCAGCGTCCACGCTGCCCTGTGCTGCTTCTTCCTCCTGCCTCCCTCCCTCTGCCTGTTCTCTCTCTGTGGCGTGGGGCCCTGAAGTGGATCACGGATGGCTGAAGAGCCTTCCAAGGGAAAAAAAAAAAAGGGGGGGGGGGGGCGGGGGGGGGAGATGGAGTGTGGGGGATGCACTTTTCTTCAGCCACATTGCTGTACGGTCACAAGAGCATCTCCGGTTGGCAGAGAAAGCAGCTGAACCCTGCCCAAGTATCACAGCACTCGAGGCGGCATCGCAGCTGAAGGAAGCCTTACCCCACCTTGTTGCAGCCAGAGGGTCGCAGGTGAGGACTCCTGCAGCCCCGGGTAGTGGCTAAGAAAGGCGCTGGGGAAGGCAGGCAGCCCTCCCAGGCCGTGGGCAGCAGCTGGCAGGCAGGCGGGCAGCACCCTCGGGGCCGCGCTGTGAGCGGGGCGGCAGCCCGGACCGTGACTCAGCTGTAGGAATGTCCTGGCACGGGCAGCCCGGGGCGCCCGGTCAGGGTGATGCAATGGGCACGGCTCGCTCCCATCGCCGCGGTGGGCAGGGGCCAGCAGGCACGGCCCAGATCCTCGGGGAGCAGCAGCCAGCACTTTCCTCGTCCTCAGCCCTGTCCAAGCCAGAAAGAAACTGGCTGATAGCTCAGAGCCTCAGAAGAATTTTGGGACCACACCGGTGAAAAAGGCAGCTTAATCCAACAGAAGTGACTCTGCCAAGGAAAGTGGGGCCGGAGCTCCCCTTATGGGGAATTCCATCTCCTCGAAGGGCAGGAGGGCTTGCTGGAGATCCGTACTTCACACCAGCACAGCATTCTGCGCCTGCTGCAGGCCCTCAGGATTAGTGCGCACAGGAGACACTGCAGGTCTTGCAGACTTGCAGCAAAATCATGATATGCTCCACCACTTAGAGTGTGACCTATTTGCGGTACCATTTTTCGAAAGGCATATATCTGTGGTGTAAAGGAAGGCAACAACTAACTCGGTATTTGCCTTTCACTGGGATGGTCTCTAGGGCTCTCCAACCTTACAAGAAGTTAGATTTTATCTGGTACTCTGTGCCTCTGGACATGTAGAATTTTTGGAGGGGAACTGGACATTTTCTAGAGTTATGCAAGAGAGCAATGGGGGAAAGTGTGTGCCCTGAGCAACAGATCTCATCAAATGCAGCTTCCTATGGACTTCTCCCTCTTGACACACCAAGGTTTTTAACTGAATGGTGCGAAGACTTTCCGTTATTCCAGTGTACACGTAAGCACATTCCTCTGCTTTTCCTGTGTAGTCCTCTTCCTGAAGGTACTCTGGCTACACCTTAAGAGATCTGATACCTCCCAGCAAAAAACAAGTTCCTGAGTTGAGCTGATAGACATAACAACCTCATTTTCTTCCACCTCAAACAAATTACTTTGTGAAATTGAATTACTTAATTAAGGATCTTTTGTGACCTCTATCCTTCTGCCAGATTTAAATAAGTTAACAAGTTAAAGTGTCACTGGGGCAAGGATTAGCCCAAGTGAGAGAGAGGATGCACAAAGAGGCCAAGCAGAGGCCTTGCTTCTATTAGAAATGAGGCTGAAATGGTAATGTGGAGTTTGGTGCCATTGACAGGGAAATTAAGAGGATGGACAGCAAAGATCTGCGATTTCATAGAGCTGCAATGCACAAGGCATCTTAATCCATTGTAATTACTTCACACTAATCAGCATCCAGGAGTTGAATCCAAACAAGCAGTGCCTTCTGCTTCAGGGTGAGTCATTGCTTCCAGCCACAGAGGGCAAGGGGTGGCTTAGAGGGCTTCCTCAGAGCCTTCTGCATAGGGTATCATTGGCAAAGCTTTTAGTGCTGCTCCGGCTGGCCCTCTGAATCACAGGGCTATTTCAGTGGTGCCTGGTGGGATGCAGGTCTTGTGGCACAAGGGCAGTGAAACTCGATGCCTCCTGAGTGCAGTGACATGCCAAGGTGGGGAACCAGCATTGTCTGAGAGTGCTCCATCAATGAGATTTGCTTGGTCATTATTACGCTTGGCTGGCTACTGGCTACTTCTTTGGCCTTCAAGGTCACCACTGGGCTTTGTCACCTCTGCAGTCACTGAAAGTCCACCATTTATTTTCTTGAAGATGAGAAAACCCTTTCTGTTTACTTGTGGCCTGCTTTTCTTCCCTGATAAATGCTCTCTGATTTTGGTAAACTCATTTATTTTACAGTCATAAACTACTTCTTTAGCTCTTGCTTCTTAGGTACGCTGATGACTGCCAGGTACCAGTCAGCAATATGCAATGGGTGCCTCAGGTATGCACGTTGTGAGGTAAAGAGAATAACAAGCAATTCTGGTTCATTATTCAGTTTCCATAGTAGTGAAGACAGGAGGGTGAGTCATGCACAGTTTTGCACTTACCATCCCTGAAGCATCTACTTGGCCATACAACTTCGGAGCTGGTAACTCCTCCTCTGCCTCTCATTATACAAGCCTGAGATGTACAGTGCAGAGAGACTGCGTGGGTGGCTGAGGGTGCTGTGTCCAGTTCTGGGCCCCTCAATTCAAGAGAGATGTTGAGGTATTGGAATGTATCCAGAGAAGGGCAATGAAGCTGGTGAGGGGCCTGGAGTACAGCCCTATGAGGAGAGGCTGAGGGAGCTGGGGTTGTCTAACCTGGAGAGGAGGAGGCTCAGGGGTGACCTCACTGCTGTCTACAACTACCTGAAGGGAGGTTGTAGCCAGGTGGGGGTTGGTCTCTTCTCCCAGGCAACCAGCAACAGAATGAGGGGACACAGTCTCAAGGTGTGCTGGGGGATGTATAGGCTGGATATTAGGAAGAAGTTCTTCACAGAGAGAGTGATTGCCATTGGAATAGGCTGCCCAGGGAGGTGGTGGAGCCACCATCTCTGGAGGTGTAAAAGACTGGATGGAGCACTTAGTGCCATTGGATAGGGCTGGGTGATAGGTTGGACTGGATGATCGTGGACATCTCCTCCAACCTGGCTTATTCTATTCTGTTCTGTTCTGTTCTATTCTATTCTTCTAATAAGATCAGGTCATTCACACACAGATTCATGGTATTGTTAGAAGAAGCCTGCTGAGCCCATTGCAGTGACAGCAGTCACTGGCACTGGAGAATGTGCCATACATACGCCTATGCTGCTATTTGCCACAGTGGCCCCAAACATCTTGTGTGACTTGCAAGTATGCAGACCTCTGCTTGGGACACTGAGGAAGGCATGTGCCACGACAAGCTGCAGTGTCACAAAGGCTGTTTTGGGATAACTGCTTCAGTTCACCACAGTGTCTGAAGCTGTGCAAGAGCCCAGAAATAGGGCTGTCAAGACACTCCCATGCCCTTCTGTTGATTTAAGCCTACCATAAATCTGTGTTTTGAGAGTTATCCAGTTTAGGATTTGTGCTATTATTTCCCAGAACAACCTTTACCTGTTCTAACTAGTTACTTGTGAGACCAAAAAGCAGCACAGGTTGTATTAGAAGATTGAATTGGGTAATGGATGACTCTTTAAATGCAAATATTCAATAAAGGTTCTCTTTCCCAGGTGTCACATCGCTGGCACTGAACAGAGTAAATGAGTGGCCATCAGCTGGAAAAAAAGTTGAGCCTAACGGCCTTGTCGTTTCCACTTCAGTGGCAGTGGCAAGTCCTGAAGATGTGGCCAGAGATCTGAAGGGTGATGTAGTTTCAGGTTAATAATTTCAAGGCTGATGGGCCAAATTTTGGACATTGATGCCTATTCAGGCTTGAATTCTGTATACAGAGACAGTGGGATGTGACTCAAAAAGGAGATTGGAAACCTCTCATCTGATCAGCATACAGTAACGGGAAAGGAGAAAAAAATGCAGCATGGCTGTGTATCTACATGCAGGTATGTACATACATGCATGCTGAAAAACCAAGGAACTAGTAGCAATGTAGGTGTTTTTGGGGGAAGGTGACTAACTGGGCAGGGGGCAGGCTGCGTGCTCACACATACAGCTGTTTGAGATCTTGCCTGATTATCGTCTCATGGTTTTCAGACACAGCGGTTTGGCATGTACACTTGGGAGGTCACATACCGCGTTTGGTGTCCTGTGCCCAAAGCTCCCATCAGCTCAGCATGGACAAGAAAAACACTCCCGTTTAAGCAGCTTTTTCAAACACAGAAGCTGCTGTCTCTGTCCAGGCCTGCTGGGCCTTTCCCTACGGAGCCTGCTGTCAGCCGTGGCAGCAGCACAGCTCCTGTTTATGTGGGGGTCAAGGCGCCAGCAACAAAACGCACCCCGATACCGGCTTGTCGAGCAGTAAGCAGCCAGCAAGCTACTGGCCACCAAGTGCGAACAAGGAAGGCGACGTCAAAAATCATGACTTTAGAGCGGTAGAAAGCGCCTTGGCAAGAGAAGCCCCACAAGACAGGGGCTGTGGGGCAGGGCAGGGAGCTGCGGCGCTCCGGGCAGTTCCTAGCTGGCTGCCTGCCGCCATAGTGCCACGACGTGACGCGACTGCTGCCTGCTTGTGATGCACGCCAGGCTGAGGGCGGCATCGCTCCCTCAACTGCCAGCAACCCGCCAGTGCAGGCCTGGGGCCGGCCCAGCGGGACGCCCGGGGCTACGAG
>VWZI01012601.1:271033-294845 GCA_013396835.1 Psilopogon haemacephalus
CCCCCAGCTTAATACTACAAACTCCTGTGTTCAGTTCCCACCACCCCACCCCCTTGCAAATAAGCCAACTGCATGATAAGGTAATGGAAAACTGCTTGAGTAGTACAGTTGTGTGCCTGTTTGTCTAAAACTGCTGTCCAGAATCACAGCAAAAGATGCTGAAACCTGCAACAAGAGAGTCCAGAATTTACACCTCCTTTACTACATCTTTTGCCCCAGTCCTGTGAAGGCTGATAAATTCCTGGTGTTTTCAGGATGAGTATAGTATTTCTATATTTATGGGGGCAGACAGACTTTATCTAGCACTGTAGGCTGTCATCTTTACTAGTGAGTGTTAATTTTTGCTGTTTGAATTACTCGTTTGATCTCATTTTACAGGCTTCTGGAGTAACGGTGAATGATGAAGTCATAAAGGTTTTTAATGACATGAAAGTAAGGAAATCTTCGACCCCTGAAGAGATTAAAAAAAGAAAGAAAGCTGTTCTGTTCTGCTTAAGCGATGACAAGAAACAAATAATTGTAGAGGAGTCAAAGCAGATACTGGTTGGTGACATTGGAGATACTGTGGAGGACCCTTATACAGCCTTTGTGAAGTTGCTACCTTTGAATGATTGCAGATACGCTTTGTATGATGCCACATATGAGACAAAAGAATCTAAGAAAGAGGACCTGGTATTTATATTCTGGTGTGTAAAAGCAAAATTTGCTGTTAAAATTGAATATTCTGAAGTTAACATGGGATGACCAAGTAACTTGTCATCTTGTGTTTTTTTTCTTCTTTCCCATAAAGGGCTCCTGAAAGTGCACCTTTAAAAAGCAAGATGATCTACGCAAGCTCTAAAGATGCCATTAAGAAGAAATTTACAGGTACAGACCTCCAAATTTGGTTTTGCTCGTTAATTCCAGTGCCATTTAGATGTTGAGGTTCTCACAAGCACGTTGTTGTACATCTGTCTTTCAGGTATTAAACACGAGTGGCAAGTAAATGGTTTGGATGATATTAAGGACCGTTCAACACTTGGAGAGAAATTGGGAGGCAACGTGGTAGTTTCACTTGAAGGAAAACCCTTATAAAAAGACAGACAAGTGCCATCTGGATCTAAGGAGCTTCCATTTCTGCAGCTCGTTCAATTGGAATAGTATTAGTCTCCCCATCACCCTTCCCTCCTCAAAAAAAAATGAGTCCCTTAAAGCCCCTGAAGGAGATGTAATTGTTAAGCAGTCTACCAGTGATTGCCATTAGACTGTTTAATCCTGGTAGTTTTTGTAGGATCCAAGGAATGCTTTCATGTCATACTCTTAGCCAAAACTGACGTGGCAGGCATTCCTTGTGACGTGTACAATGAATGTGATAGTTAATGTGAATAGTCTAGCAGACAGCAAAGGGTAAGCTAATTGAATGCCTTGAAAGTATCGTCCACTGGTCGGATGGTAGACTCTATACAGTATTACTTACAGTTGCACTTGGTTGCAGTTCCATGAGGCTCTTGTGCATTCATACACCTCACCTGCCTTGACAAGCCTATTTTTTGTGACATGGCAGCACACAACACTATGCATTTAAAGCACTTTTTTGTAAGATGTTTGACCCGCCCCTGCCCCCCCAAAGGAATGCCAATTAAGTTGCTGTAACTGTGTCATCAGATTATTGTAGTACCTCAGTTTCGTTCCTGTTACATGCATATCTTTTATAAATGAAGTAGCTGTTATGATGCCTTTTGTTTTCCATTGAATGTACACTACTGAACAGGAGTAGAAGTTACCTGTTTACCATGTGAGTCTTGAAACACTAAAGTTTTGTAAAACATCAGTCATGGTGGCAATTTCTGTACTGAAAAGAGCCTTAAATGGAACATCGTTTTGTTTTTTTCAGATCAAAAACTGGCCACGTTGCAATAAAAATTGTGGCTTATTACAGAGCGTTGCCTTGTTTTCATTCGAGAATATAGTTTTTAAGTTGTTTAAGCATATTTCAAATAACTTCTGTGGAAAGTATTGTAAAGATAAGCAATCATTAATCTCGTGTGAAATAATGCAAGTGGTTTTCTCTTCCCATTCCTAATCACGATTTAGGCACTGCTTTACAATACTTTGTGGCTCTGTTCTGATCATTCAATAACAGACATGATCCTAGTAAAGAAGCTACCACTACTAGAGACCATTCATTTTCATGAAACACTTTTGTCAGAAATGCAAAAATATGAAGTAATTAACCACGCAGTGTGTTTCCTACCTGAATGCTCTTAAAGTTCTACATGTCAGAGTAAAACCTTGCACAAAATCTTAACGGCTTGCTGCCTTTTTCAGTAAGGTGGTGTGTGGTGACAGTTATAAGCAGAATATGAAGCCGGTAAATAATTTTTGTTGAGTGTGAAGCAGTTAAGATGAACTTGGTACAAAAAATAGCCCAAGTGAGCTGTTCTGCTTGTGAGCTTCTATGTAAATAGAACTGGAAAGTGTTTGCCACTACTGAGGCTTGCATTGGGGACATGTTCTGGCTGGGAGCCAAATAATGCTCTCCTTATAGAGAACTTGATCTGCTCTGTGTGAGCAATCCTCCGTTAGCCAGAGCTATTTATGGCAAACACATGCTTTTGTATCTTGTCATCATTATCCACAAATGGCAAAACTGGACATGATTCTCCTGGTATGCATAAAGGAGCGCTGTTAGGCAGCCGCTCACAGCTGAACTGTACATGCTGCTAGAAGGAATGCTCTTTACCTTATTTCAAAAAGTCGATAGAGTAGAACCATGGAACTTTTTAAATACAGGCCCTGTATTTTCAGTCCTTAGCCCTTTTGCAACAGGGAAGCAGACAGTAATGGATTTTTTTTCTTCCTTGATTTTTGTTTTTTTTAAAAGTACTTTAAATAACCTACTGGTACTGTGTTTAGGCTCTCTTGTCCTGTAGAACTTTAAGACTTTTGTTTCAGGCTTCTGGCTATCCCTATGAATTGCACACCTCATTGTGTTAGCTGTTCTATGTAGACTAAACTTTACTAGAATTTAACTAAAAGGCATGATGACCACTGACTTATTACGTGTATTAACGAGTCTTGGTTTTGTTCTACAAAACTCTCCTTTCAGGTACCTTTTAAGGTTGAGAGATAACTGATGGTATGCATGTTGTCTAGATAAAAAAAACCCAAACATTATCTTTTTATTCCTCAAAATAGTCTATTTCTGATTATTCACGTTGTGTGCAAAGCCCTGTTTAATGTAAAGATCGACATTGTGCTTTATGTTTGACTTGAGTTCAGTACAGGATAATGCAATGATCTTTTAACTTTTTTTCACAAGGTATAAATGGTTTCTTCAGAAAATGCCAAAACTGAAAAGGTTTAAATTTTAATAAACCATTTGAATTTCATTGTAGACAGCAAACTTTTTTTTTAAGCAGTACTGTGTTTAAAATTATTGTTTGTCTTTGCTGCAAACAGTCTGGAAAGATGTCTGTGGCTTCTAAGTTGAATATTAAATGTTACCTTTTTTTTGTTTGTTTCTTTTGGTTTTTTAAAAATATTATTATTAGCTTAGGTGTATCTTCACTCAGTCTAAGTAGATATAAGAATTTAAGCACAAACTGTATTTATGTAAGATTCTTAACCAAAACAAGTTCTGGATCCAAAAGGATCAGCCTGCCTTCAGTTTGTTCTTCAAATGACTGACTGATTGATGCAAGGTCCAATTCAGATCGTTTGCTTTAAAAAAAAAAAAAAAGACAAACCAAACCCTGAACAAAACCCAACACAATAAAGTGCTACAGAACTGTTACTGTTTGAATTATTAAATGAATGAGAGACAGCTGGCATCTGTTCCAAAATGGTTTGTCAGCTGTTGTTTTCTGTCATTATGCAAAATGGTGAGGGCCTCATTGTGATTGAGAGGTGGAGGAAAATCCTTTCAAGCTGAGTAACTTCTGTGTATTTCCATGTAGACGTGACTTTTTGGGTATCTTGGCTTCAGTTATTGATCAAGAAATGTTAAATAAAACTTCCCATGAGAGTAGCTTGTGCAGAAATGGCATTTTTCTTCTAAAACCAGTACTTTAAAACCAGCAGTTGTGTTTGATTCGGTAAATCCTGGAAGAGGTGTAGATGTACAGGTTTGATTTCTCTGAAAAGGGAAATCAGCCCAAGAGTGGGGTGAGTAGGTGATGTTTGTGGCAGTTTTCAGACATACAATGCTTAAATTTATGTAAACTTGAGTGTAAGAATCACTTCTAGTCAGATCATGAAATGATTTTTTGAGTATTTTCGGTTAAAACCCTGAAGTGGAAGGTGACTCTTCTGTGCCATTCCCTCTAAACGAGAGGTGGAGCACAGCAATTGCCACAATTTGATAACAAGCTGTACTCTCAGGCCAATTCCAGTATAAACCAAATTTTCATGTCTGCCTATTTTTTTTATAAACTTGAATGTTAAGTTCCCTTATAGTTTGTGGTGGTGAGTTAACGACTGTAGAGTGAAAAACACGGCACTAATGGTGGATGAAAGAACATCAAATGTAGCACCTGTCTATAAGTATTGAATTTCTTTGAAATATTTCTGATTTTGAAAACCTGGCATAAATAAAATTAATTTAAATGTCTTCAGATTTTGAGTTTGTTTGTGTGCACTACTGTGTCTGTTTTGGGGCCCAGGTTCCTTTAAGAAAGCCAAAGAGTTGAGTTTTCCAGGAGGACCAAAGCAGTCTGGGAGGTGGACTCCAGAAATCGATATTTTGTTTTCAGTCTTGTAATTCTGCTATCACTTTGTAAGTGGGCAGCAAAGCCAAATCTTTCTCCTTTTTTCCTTCGGCTCTCTGGAGGGAGTCCTTATCTGGTAACAATGGGGGAGTAAACCTGCCGGTGGCCCTGAAGGCTGCAGTGAATTTCTTGCTGGGCGATCAAGGCCTGTTTGTGCTTAACGGGAGATGGTGGTTGGGAAGAAAATGAACATTGGGGTTTTGTGGTCTAGTTTGGCCAGGGAGGTGGTTTTGGGCGAGTGCTCATGTATCCTGTATCTGCATTAGGTGTCATGGATTGATGCTTTCTGTATTTTCCTGATCTTTAAATAGAATTTTTGGTATTCCTCTCTGATTCAGATAGAGTGTCTTTAGTTTACTTCCTTCAGGAGTGAAATACTTATATCTGTCCTATCTTTAAAAACGTAGACAGCTACACCCCACCTCCACTTTTGTCTTTGGACTGGGAGCAGCCCAGATGCCGTGAAAGGAAAGATTGTGGAGTAAACGTGTTTTTGTTACAGGGTTTCACCTACAACCTGTCCAGTTGAATACACAGCTGTAGCCCAAGCCAGCACTGGTGGCTCTGGGAGAGCTATAAAGTTTTTCCTGGGTTGGTGCTGAAGTACCTTTGCTTTGGGTCTTGTTTAATTCAGAAAATTAGGTGCATTTTTTAAAAAGCAAAAATATCTTTAAACGGACAAGTCATTTTTCATGCTTGTGGAAAAGCTGAAGAATGATGGAGATTAAAAAAATGGTCCTTTTGTTATCGGTGACAGCTCTCCTTGTAATGTAAAATTTCCTTGATCTAGGAATAGCCTCACTGGAAGAGAGTTAATTTTGTAAACAAAGCTGTGAAGAGAGGGTTTCATTGGATGGATGCACTAGAGAAGAGAGGCTTTTACTCTGTAGACGAACAATCTTTTTAGTGTTTACCTAACAAGTTCCTGAAAGATCTCTTCATGAAATTGTTTTTATACAAATTACTGCTTAGTTAAAAAAAATGTTCTGTTCTCACTATATTTATATTCGGTGCTTGTTTATACCCTCTTGAATTCGTGCATTCCCCTGCCTCACCTCCCATGCTGATAAATCTGTAACTCCTATATATTTTCCTATTTCTTACATTGCTTACCTATGTAATCTACTAATAGCATCTGGGAAAAAAAACCAACACTACAGTAAAAAATTAAAGCCTTGCAGAGGGAATTCAACAGGTAACATAATTTAGGATACTTGATGACTTGGTAGAATTGTCTTTTTGTATGGCCAAAAAAAAAAAGTGTGCTGTGTGGAGGCACTGAAAGTAATTCTGATACTGTTTAACATCTCGTTGTAGGGTAATATTTCTGTTGTCGGCTTTACTTTGTAGTTACTGGGGAAACTAATGATTGGAAAAGAAACCTGAAGGGGCTGCTGGTTATTAAAAAAAAAAAANAACTCCCCACAAACCTCGATTTCCTGCTGCTAGCTTTTTGTTGTTGTTGTTTTGTTGGGGTTTTTTTAATTCTTGTGTGAACAGGCTTAGGAATGTGTGTGTGTAGCTGTAATCATGCCTCTCCTCTCTCTTTATTTTTAAAAGCAGCTGTGTCACTGCAAATCCCTACCATCTGCCCACCATCTTCTTTAAAGCTTTATAGACAATTTCCACTTGTACCTTTTAGTATCTATTTTCCCTCTCTCTTGTTTGTGATTGTAAGGGTTTGATTTAGAAAAACTAAGCGCTGTAATACTATGCTCCGCAAAAGCTTTCCTCCCATTATACAGAAAGTTAAAAGCATCAGTTACTCTCTGGTGAGCACAGCTGCAGGGTATACACCGGCTTGAAAAAGGAGATGTGATTTTTGAGAACCAGTTTAGAGAGCCTTATTTGTGTCTGCTTCCTCTCAGAGGCAGCACAGCTTTCATCTGTGACCTTCTATTAAGGCTAATGTGAGAGCTAAGCTTTTCTTCCATCTTGGCTGCTTCAACAGAAAACTGAAGGTGCATGTAGCAAACAAGGTGCAGAGCAGCAGAGGAAGATTTGGAAGGAGCAGGTTTTCTCACAGACCTGTACATCTGGCGAAGCAGGAGGGTAGGAAGGGTGTTACAGCAAAGGATTTGCTTTTAGTTTCAGCATGAGCTTGCAGCTGTAAAGACTCAGCTTATGTTGTTATTTTTTGCTCTGCCTGAATATACAGATTCCACAGTGTCAACTGTGCAATGAAATGTGAACATACAGCTCTGTGTTAGTGAAATTAGTCTACTTCAAACATGAAGCCATGCTATAGTGGAGCTTCTGGTTATCAATATCATATAGGGGGTGCACCTAAGATACATTTGAGCAGCCCTTTAAAAAATGTGTGTTATGTGATCACACTGAATACAGTAATTAAGCTATTACATCAGGACTGACTGCAAGTGACAATATAATTTATGGTCATATTTTATAGTCTTAGCTCTGTTATTTATGTGTGACTTACAGATGAAACCCTTCCCCATCCACTGAATTCATTGCCTGCATAAATTCTTTCATGAAGCAGTAGCATAATTTTAGCTCTTTATTGATGCAGGATCTGTCACCTGAAGGTTTTTATTCTTCCGGGCTGGTGAATTCCCTTTGTAGTGCTCATTATTCCCCTGCATCCAAACCTCAAATTCAGTTCCCAGAATTCTCCTTCCAAGTAACCAGAATCTCTAAACAATATTTATTCCATGTGACTAAAGTGGAAAGGCATCTTGTAGAACACCCATAGGAAACAAATGCATGGCATTAGCCTCTGTGGCCACTAAGCATGTTTAGCCCTGCATACCTTTTGTGACTGTTGGGTTATTCTGATGAGAATGTCAGCCCATCTGGGTTCATGTGCAACAGCCCAACCTGGAAAATGTGTGGAAACAGGAAAGCACGTTCCAATTTTTCTTAGACAAAGACTTTACATACTGACTGAACACCTTATTCACAGGCAAGGCTGAGCAAAACAGCTATTAGGGTCACAGTGACAACCACCTATAATTTTTTTTTTCTTACCTGCTGTGACGAAAACCTCTGTCTTTGATTCAGACCAGTGTTATGGATTTATTTTGACAGGTGCAGTGGTTGGAAGTATCTTCAGGACAAGCTATATTTAGGTATTTAACCTTCTGGTAATTCTGGCAATTGTTTTGGTTTCATTATTACTTTAATTTAGTCACTTCATTGCAATTTTAACTGTCTGGAGTTCAGTGCTGCCAACACAATGCTCACAATGCATCATAAACAACATTTAGATGTCATCAAAATTAGTAATAATTTAAACCGATTTTATTTCTATACCCTGGCTTCAGTTTTGCAAGGAGGATGTCAACTCTCTTAAGTCCAAGTGGTCTTCCATTGAGCTTCTGACTGAACACATACCATAAATCTTCATGATGGGGTAGAATAAATGTTGGAACATCCATATGACAGCAGTTTACTTTGCTTCCTCACAAAGCTAGATAAGCTTCCTATCCTAGGATATGTTGAGGTTATTGTGGTATCAATACCTAAAACATTTCATGTCCTTTTTCATTCTGAATAGAATCATACAATGGTTTAGGTTGGAAGGGACCTTAAAAATCATCTAATTCAAACCCCCCTTGCTATGGGTGGGGACACCTTTTACTAGACCAGGTTCACCTGTTCTTGAAAACTTCCAGTGAAGGAGTAGCTACAGTTTCTCTGGGCAGCCTGATCCAGTGCCCTACCACCCTGGCAGTGAAGAATTCTTCCTTATGCTTAATCTAAATCTAGTCTCAGTGTGAAGCCTTTACTCCTTGTCCTATCATGACATGCCCCTGTAGAGTCCTTTTCCAGCTTCCTGTAGGCCCCCATTTAGGTACTGTAAGTCTGCCATAAGGTCCCCCTGAGGCCTTCCCTTCTCCAGGGAACAACTGTAGAATGGGCAGACTGCAATTATAGCTTTTTCTTAAGGTCATACAGTCAACCATATGAGCTATAAAATATTTTTTTCCCCCCCAATTACTAGAAGGGAGAAAAGAATTCTTCTCATAGCACTGAAGCATCATAAGGCCAAAGCAGAGCACCAGAATTACACATGAGCATCATAATTGTTTTCCGCTGCTGTGGCTGTTGCAGCAAGTACAAAACATGATCCGGTAAAACTTGAGTTGTGGACATGTCTTGGTAGACTCCAGAAAAGAGCTAAGGTGAGATTCTGAGTATCTGGCTCTCTAGCTCTCTTTCTGCACATCTCTTTAACATCACGGGGCTATGCTTACTCTAGAAATTCTCTTTCAGGATCTGTATATTGCTCTTCTGCCCTACTTCAGAATTCTGAATGACTGACAGTTGAAAACATCTGCAGGGCTGCTGTTGCTCTAGTGGTGAAACACAGAGTTGAGGCATCTCCAGTAGACAGCTTTGTGCACATCATGTTCAAGAAGCACATGTCTTTGTGTTTATCTGTAGTTCTCCTCTGGACAGAGTGATAATGATACTTGAAAATATATTTGACATCTATATTAATTCTGAATCATACTTTACCAGCTC
Organism: Psilopogon haemacephalus; assembly: GCA_013396835.1. Lineage (NCBI taxonomy): Eukaryota > Metazoa > Chordata > Aves > Piciformes > Megalaimidae > Psilopogon > Psilopogon haemacephalus. The sequence goes on from VWZI01012601.1 coordinate 280,270, forward strand.
TAACTTGGAAGTCTGCTCTTTAATATCCAGGAAATGGAACAATAGGATTTTATGTTTGTGCTTTAAATACTTTTTGTCTAGATATTTAAGGAACCTGGAATTTCCTGCTTGTACCTCTCTCTCTTTCTCCGCCCCCTCCCCCCCCCCCCAAAAAAAAATGTTGTTAATAATCAGTTTTTCTGCTGTAATAGCAAATTGTGGGTAGTTGCGAAGAGTTATTTCACTTTGCACCAGCATCTTAGATGGTGTGCAAATACAGATCTTCCTAGTTTCTTCTTAAAACAGTGTTTGGATCATGTTCCGTGGTTAATGGACAAGAATGTAGCTTTTTTCTACATCACATTTTACGACATTAATGTGAACATGCCCATATTTTTTTGAGGTATGGGATAAAAACGTTTAATTGCTAAATGACGCATTTGAAGGAAACAAATAGGTAAGTTCTTAAAGCTTGTTTTTTTCTCTGTGAACAGGTTTTTATGCTGTAAGCTGTCCATGAAGACCTCTTCTTTTTGTTTTGTTAATTACTTGGTTTGGGTGTTCTCACTCTCCCCATACTGCATCACGTTTTTGTGTAACACAGATTGGATTAAACAGTTATCGAAGGAAGGAGGTATTATGTATACAAAACACACAGTTACTCTAGGAAAGAGTAAACTGTTTGCTTGACCTAATTTTATTGAGCTATTTCCTTCTACAGGGATGGAATTGCAGTTAAGGAAAAGGGACAAATGGGTTTGCTCAGAGTATTTAGGAGCACTCAGTGGGAATGAGATTATTAATGGAATGCTTAATCCTGAAATAATCATAGACCATCTCATCAACCATGCACCAGCATTTGCAAGAGATTAATATTCTCAATACTTTATGATATTAGTCTGAGATAATTTTCCATTGTTATAAATGTGGAGCTCTCTGGATAAATATAGAATAGAATATTTATACTTGTGATGAATGTTTAGAAGTTTTCACGTGTGTAATGTTTTTAAAAAGATGATTCATAACTTGTGGAAATGTAGTTCTTCAATGTCTTATAAGGGGTTGAAAATGAAAGGTTACAGAAACAAACAGTTTATATTATATATTCACTTAATATATTTGGGATATTTCTAGAATGTTGTCAGGCTTGCTTTTCCACCTGATTGGCACAGTGTGAAAGGCTACAGAGAAAGGGTGTTGTGGTGCCACAGTCTCTGTTATCACTAAAATCAAATGCATTTAATGGCAGTGAAGTCATACTGTATGCAACAGGAATAAAAATTATTCTCAGATCATTTTCACAGACAGTAACACTTGGTTCCATTTGTTCAGGTATAAGCATCCTGGCCTGTCTTTTCTTCCTTAAAGAGGGAAATGACAAAATGGAGTGTTTCCCTTCCCTTTGGCTTGTTTTGTGTGTCACTTTTACTCCAAAGCCTTTTCCCCCTGCCTCTGGCCTACATACAGAAATTGCTCACCTGCTTTCTCCAATCCTTTTGTTTATTTCAGTTACCTTAGTTTCACCTCCTCTTATCATCATCCTTTTCACACTCCACTAGCTTTGATTCTCCTCTGATCCTTTTTCTCTCAAATCATCAGAATGCTTTAATCTTTACCATAAACAAAACAAGAAATAAACAAGAGCAAACAAAGAACCAAAGCACTTTTGATCCATTTACCAGTTTATCTTCTTAAAAACTTATTAAAAAGTTTAAAAACCCCAAAATCTTGGCTACACCTTAGCAAAGTGGCAAAGAGTTTGAAATAATCTCTTAACACGTTTGAACACTTCCATTCCTCTCATGGAGAAGAGGAAATCCAGGCTTCACCATTTAGATGTGGAATTGCTATGTTGGGTTATTTTATACTTCTCTCAGTGCCAGAAGCCTAAACTCTAATTTTTTATTTTTTTTTTTACAATCATTAAAGCATCTGTTATCAGCTATTAACTTCCACAAAAAGGGTAAGTACTTACAGTGTGGGTGTTCTGGTTTGGCTGGGACAGAAGCCTAGACCAGCCATGGGCTGCAAGTGTATCCCAGACTGTAATCATCAGCTCCACACAAAGGGGGAAGATTGCTGAGGAGAGGGAGTGTAGAGTGTGCTGCTGCTTGGTCTCTTCCTGACCCTGCTCCTCCTCCTTCTCCTAAAGATTGCTTTCCCATTTACTATGACCACTGGTGTGAGTATAACTTTATATACTTTGTATTTGCATTAGTATTAGCTTGGCTCTTTTGTTAAACCTGTGTGTGGGTTTGAGGTTAATTGGAACATTTTAATGAGATAAATTAGATCATTGGTTGTAAAAAGAAAATAATGATGAAGTCTATTTCATTCCTTCATTTGCTGAGAGGGATAAAAAGCCAAAATGTCAACAATCTGTCTTACTCTGGCCTGGGATACTGGATCTATTCTCTTCTTCCTCACTCTGCTCTAGCACATTTTCTACTAATCTTGGTTAACAGAAAACAATGTAAATGTTGCTGGTTGTTTCGTTTGTCTGTCTGGGAAAGTGGAGGGAGAAAGAGTGAAACAGCTTTGAGCCCCTTCTGGGCAGTTTCTTTGTCTGGGGGGAAGTTTGGATTTCTGTATTCTTTCTAACTTGTATATAATTGTAAATACTTGTAAATATGTTGGTAAATTATGCATTGCTGTAAATATAGCTTCATCTTACTTTCAGGCCGTCTGAGCTAGTCTGGTATATTTCAATAGTAGGGGAGGGGGAAAGTTCCTAAACCACTTCAACCTGTTTGCATTTCAACCAGCAGATCTTCCCTCCTTTTTCCAATCCCCTCTTCTCTACTGGGGAAGAATCATTGAGTGATAATGCCACTGCTATAGCTTAGCTCTAGATATGAGTTAGAGTAGGACCTTGAGGAGATACAATGGATGCATGAGTTTATGGCATACTGAAAACCTGAAGCTGTAGAAACATTATGAAAATAAACTGTCCATCAACATAGAAAGCTGGAAGTTAATTGCATAGCTCATTGGTTAAGACTTCATAGTCAAACCAAGAAAAATCTCTGCATTATGAAATGTATAGAAAACTGCCACAAGGATTACAGACATTATTACTGAATTTACATGTACAGAAAATAATTTATATGTTAAAAAATAAAAAGGAGACAGAAAGCAGCCTGTTGATAGTCAGGAGCTCTATTGATGTAATATCTTTTAGGAGTTTTAAACTGCTTCCTCTTCTGAAACCTTGTATAATGCTTAATTAATTTCCTTGAACTTCTCCCTGTGGTCTCAAGCAGCAGAAACTGATGGCACTCCAGTGAGGATTTATTTCCTTTTCCTGATCTTAAGACAGTCTGTGATGAAGAGATGTATGAAGCAGGCCATCTGAGGGTGCTGTTTGACAACACAAGGAAGACGACTGAATGACAACGTGGGATGAGAAGGGGATTCCTGCAGAAGCTGGGCTGAATGTTCCTTCTCTTTTCTACTGATGCCTCACCAGGCAGTGAAACCAGGAGTCTACACTTCTCACTTATTTTGGGAAAGGTTTGGTTGTTGGTTTTTTTGAGTGTGGGGTTTTTGGTTGTGTTTTTTGTTTTTCTGGGGTGGTTTCCATGTTTCAGATGTTTCTGAGAATTGCTTCAGTCATGGTAGTTTAGTGTATGGGATGCAGGGTGTCTGTGGAGGAGCCGGATTTCCTTAGTGTTCATGACAGCCTGTGCTCCTGCTTGTTGTGCTGTGCATTTCCAGGCAACACTGGGATATTGTTACATACAGCTTGCACAGCAAGTCCAGCTCTTCCAGCTAACATTAGATGCTCTCTGACTGCATATTACATGGCAGATATCAGAGAATCACCTGAGTTGGAAGTGACCTCTAAAGGTTATCTAGTCCAGCGCCCGCTGCAGTGAGCAGGGACATTCTCTACTAGATCAGGTCACCCAGAGTCCCACCGAGCATCATCTTGAATATCTCCAGAGATGTGGCCTCAAACTATCCCTCTGGTCAACCTGTTCCAGTGCTCAACCACCCTCATTATAGTTCCTAGCATCTAATCTGAATCTGCTCTTCTCTGATTCCAAGTACGCACACTTACACTGAACACAAACCAGAAGGAACAGATGTTTGGGTCTCTGGCAGGGAGTGAATAACAACAGTCATATGTGTCTTTGCTGGCGAATCTTGGGCTGAAAAATGGAAAGCTTGATGATCACTTGCTTCTCAGCTTCTTTTCATGTATGTGCTTTAAACGGCATTTTTTTTTTTTTCCAGCATTCTGACTCCTCCACATATACAGCAGTGCTGAAATTTGGTCCACCAAATCTCAGCTGCTGATAATGCCACAAAAGACACGTAAAGGCACTGTAATGTTTAACTGCACATAAAAATTGGAGTTAAGATGTATCAGACTTGTTCATGCCAGACTCCAGCTCTTGCTTCCTTTTTACACTTTTTTTTTTTTTTTTAATGGTATGCTGGCCAGCCTTTCCCCATGAAGATTTGTGATATGAATTAACTGAATTCTTCAGATTCCAAAGTCCTGACTTACAAGCATTTCAGAGACTGGGAGTCCTGTCATGCCATACTACTCTCCTAAGGGTGTAGGCAGGCATGCTCTGTTCTTACAGCTTTCAGTACCCAAGGACCAGCACTTCTGGAAAGTTTGGGGTTTGCTTTTTTTGGTTAGTGAGACAAACATTGGTCAGCTTCAGCTTTCTGTTAGCAATCCAGGGGAACTGTGTGGTGGTGTTTTGAGTGGTAAAGTAAATTATGAATTTACTACAGACTGGTTAGAAAACAAGAAGCAGGCAAAATAGCTCACCTGATGTGCATTTGGAATTCAACCAGAGCATGTGTATGCTATGTATATATGTAGTTAGTGGGTTTTTTTTTTGGCCAGGATTGATGTAATCCAGGTATAATTAGGGATAGATTCCTTAAAAGCAATGAAAGTTAGAAATGCTTAATACAACTCTCTGAAATCATTAGAACAGCATGGTGTTAGCAGTGGGGGAGTACTCTGGGGGTACAGTACCTGAAGACAAATATTTTACCAGTGTTATGTGGCTTTCATTCCAACCACTTGCTGTTGCTAGCTATTAAGTCATATTGCCTCCCCACCTCCCTTTTTTTTAACCTCTGGATTCTTTTTTATTTGCTCATGCCAAGATATTTCTGGTAAGGTAGCCTCCTTCAACCCCTAGAACCTTTTGGTATCTGGTTGAGTTTGAATCTTTTCTGAACATGTTTGGCCTTATTAGTACATGCTATAATGATATTAATGCATTGGTTTTTCTGCATCACCTTCTTCCATTAAAGTTTGATATGTACCATGATACATCAGCTTCCTTCTCTTCTCTTTCCTCAAGCTTAGAGAAATTTACTTTGGCCCTCAAGATCATCACTTTGTGTGATGTGCTATGCAATTCCATCCTGTTTCTTCCTTTGCAGTCCTCAAGGTCATGAAATTGTTTCTGCTTCTGTATCAGTAGTACCTTCCTGTTTTGTGTTGTCAGCAGATTTCACTATCTCGTTTACTTCTGAATTATTTTCTTTTTGTGCCAAGGTCCCTATTGAGAAAATTAAATAAGATTGTTCCCAGACTGAATCTAGGAAACTCCATTAATAATTCCCTCTTCTTCTGACAGACGACTCTTCTTCAATCAGTTCTTTATATGCTTTACAATTCTTATAATAGTCTGAATGTTCATTTTGTTATACAAAAGACATTCAGAAGTCCAGCCAGTTTAGGTTTACTGTCTGTTCTGTAAATGACTTTACATAAATTAATAAAGAAACATTTTTAAAATCAAACAAATATAGAATAGTTTATCAATAAGTGGGTATTTTTATCCCTCTTCAATATCCCTCTTTATGTTGGATTATGTTTTCCTTTCAAGCATGTCATAAAATCCTGACCACTGTTCAACCAAAACATACATACTTTGACAGCTGCCTTTTTCACTCATTCCCTTTCTTAAAAACTGATATGAAGAGGTCTGTATCTCACTTTTAATAAAATATTAGTTTAATTAAGACCCAAATATTTGGTACTTCATTCAAAATGAAAATGCTAAGAATCTGAACAAACTAAGTGATTATTTTTTTCTAATAAAGTGGTGATGCAGAAACGTACAAAAGAGGGGAAATACAAACACAATGAAGCAGCTGTAAAATTTATTGCACATGGCATTCACAAATTCTATAAGCATCACTTGGCTAACTTTCAGCTCTGGCCCATGCTGTTACCTTACTGTGGAGCCCTATATGGTAGTCTTGTTGCCTGATATGACTCAGTAGCTGGCAGCACTTCAGACCAAGCTATGATGATGCACTTTCTTAAAATAAATTAAAGCATCAATATCTTTCTTTTAGATTCAGAGTCAGGTGTGAACTGCAGGTGATCTGAAAAACTGCTAGAAATCTATCAGGGGACTCGAGCTGAAAATATGTATACAGAATCCATGGAGAAAGACCTTGGAGTCCTGGTGGACAGCAAGTTCTGCATGGGCCAGCAATGTGGCCTTGTGGCCAAGAGAGCCAACGGCATCCTGGGGTGCATCGGGAAAAGTGTTTCCAGCAGATCTAGGGAGGTTCTTTTCCTCTACTCTGCCCTGGTGAGACCACACCTGGAATACTGTGTCCAGTTTTGGGCTCCCCAGTTCAAGAGGAACAGGGACCTGCTGGAAAGAGTCCAGTGCAGAGCCACAGGGATGATTTGGAGACTTAAGCATCTCCCCAATGAAGAACAACTGAGAAACCTGGGGCTGCTTAGTCTGGAGAAGACTGAGAGGAGATCTCATCAATGCCTATAAATATCTGAGGGGTGGGTATCAAGTGGATGGGGCCAAACTCTTTTTGGTGGTCAGCAGCAACAAGACAAGGAGCAATGGCTACAAAATGGAACACACAAGGTTTCACCTCAACATGAGGAGAAACTTCTTTACAGTGAGGGTGCCAGAGCACTGGAACAGGTTGCCCAGAGAGGTTGTGGAGTCTCCTTCTCTGGATACTTTCAAAAGCCACCTGGATGTGTTCCTATGTGAACTATGCTAGGGGATCCTGCCTTGGCATGGAGGTTGGACTCAATGATCTCTGGAGGTCCCTTCCAAGCTCTAAAGTTCTGTGATTTAACAGAGAGACTGACTTGCTCTATTTGCTTTAGTTCATCACAAAGATCATATGACTGTGCTTGATGTATGTCTCAGGCAGACAAAACACTTCATGATCCATGTAGAAGTCACAGAACTGTATACCTCAGGGCATCGGTTCAGAATCATTGCAGAAGCAAAAGCACCACCTAATGAATTGCCAATGTGATTTTTTTTGCTGTCCTTTACCATAAGCTTGTCCCACAGGCACAGACTTGGTGTAACTCAATCCTGTTGTACTTGCAGGATTTGTACCACTATAGCACACTGGGGTGTTTTGTGGAGCAGAAGTAATTGTGCATTCAAAGATAAAACAGTAGTGATTAAGGAAAAGTCATAGCTGTTGGTGGCTCAGAGCTGATTTAGTGCCTGTATGTCTGTGAGACAGGATTACATGAAGCACAGAGATAAAGTTCAGCCCAGATGAGAAGGGGAATCCATTGCCAGGGTGTATTGCTGGAACTCCTCAGTGTTCAGAACTACAGCGGTAGATATAAAACAGGAAATACAGCACAGAAACTCTTTTTTTCTGAGACGCAAAAGGCAAAATTTAACCTTGAAACTTTTATGTTTTGCATTTGTCATTGGGTTTTAGACTGGTGCCTACCTTTGTCCTAAAGGCTGATTCTCTGGGTGGGGAGACTTCAAAGTACAAATTCCCAGAATAGCATTGCCTTAAATGGTGGGAAATGAGCTACACTGCAGGTTTGGTAAATCTGAAGGTTTTGTTCAGCCACTTAGTCATAGCTGCCCCCTCAAGTGAGAAAGAACAAAAGGATTTTTTTTTTTTTTTAGAAAGTGGGACTAGAGCAAAATATAGGGATCTGAAACTGCATGGGTCCTTTGTGTTTTATAAAAGAAGCAGAGGTAAAAGGTTTCCCGTTGTGGTGTATTATCAAATTACTAGGGCAAATAAATTGTACATAATAATCCTGACTTGATGTAATCAGCAAAGCTCCATTGACTTTAATGGAAAAAAACATCGATTTGCACTCTCAGATGAGCTGAGTGGAAGAAGGTACATTGCTGACTGTCTTGTTCATGTGGGTAATCTCCCTGAAATAATTCTCCAAAATAAAGATCATTAAGGGTTTGTGCTTCAGTTGTATCTCCGCTCGGAAGGGCCTTATACTTCCAGTGCCAAAACCATCTTTATCAGCCCTAGTGCATGCAGAGTGCAAGGAACCCATGCCAGAGATGGGTCTGAATTTATTTCCTTTTCAATATAGCTTTGATAAGGGTGCTTTTGCCACAGCCTCCTGCACCATTCCTGATTTATATTGCTTTGTGAATTTCTACAGTGTCCACCATAGTGGCAACAAGCTAAGAGAGGCCTAGAAACTTGGCAGCAATGAGGAAGACACTGAACCCCAGCCTTTTGCATAGTGTTAAACAGTGCCCTGATAGAAGGGGTTTTGATGCCAATGTTATTCCATATATTGACAGGATTTGGCCCTACATTTCACAATTACTATGCTAATTGTGGAGAGATCCAAACACAGCAGCTATGATAACAACACTGACTTTCCCAAACCCAAACTAATGTTCCAGATTTGGCTTTGTACCTTGGGAAGGAGAGAGCTCAATCCCAATGTGAAGACTGGAAGCATTTTCCAGGCTGGTTCCCGTTGCTCATTTGCCATTTGCAGAGCCATCCATATGGCCTGCATTCCCTTTGGCCACCTGTAAAATGCTCAGTGAGGCAGGTTCAGCTGTTCACCATCAAATCCACCCACTCAGATCCAAAAAGTCAAAGAGCACAGGTGTGGAAAAAGCAAAGACAAAGCACCACTGCTTTCCTTTCTTCCCTCCACCATACACTGACCAGCTGGGACAAAAAGTATCTGTAGCAGTGCTCAGTTCTTCTCTGAAGACCTGATCCTGGACTTGCTCATGAACATTGGAAGCATCTCTCCTGATTACTTGCAGTAGAGGTCAGTGTCTCAAATGCTGAATGTTTCAGTTTGCCACATTAAAGCACAAAGCTTGTTTGTGCTCAAATACAGAGCTACAGTTCTCCCTTCTGCTGAGAGAGCTAAAACATCTCATAGTATCACATCTTTGCCTTGTCTGTGGGACTATTGCAACTCAATAAAGGGCTAATGGGGATGCTAATGCTATTCCATGAGCCTTCATTCCCGATTACAGCCTGGCTAGAGGCTAATGTACAAGTCCTTTTGTTATCTGTTACCCTGCATGCTTTGTGCAGACCTCTGTTGTCATGCAAGCTATCCCAGCTGAATTTGTGCTGAGATAGGCTCTGTGCTTTTCCTTGATAGCATGTTCTGTCCATCAGTAAAAACCACCACACTACTCTAAACCACCACAGCGGGAGCCTCAAGACTTTTTCCCTGTGTCCCTACTGGGTTTTCACTGTAAGGTGCTTTGCTGTAATGCAGACGTAGGTTCATCTTTGCTACAGTTCAGGTTGAAGTAATCCATTAGCAATGCCACAAGAGGTTTCCTGGTTGGTTTAAGCCAGTCTGAAACTGCACTGCTGCTGAAAAGTAGGATGCTACCCTTCATGTTATCCCTACATTCCTATCATCCTGACTCAAGTGATCCTGCAAGAAAAGTGGGTAACTTGGGTCAACTCTCTCACCTGTCTGCAGCTGGGGCTGCACTGAGGCAATGCTGGAGCAGCAAAGAGCACAGGGAAAAGTGTAACTTCACCTTCAACAGTAGCATGGCCTTTGATGGGGTTAATCCAACCTGCACTCTATGGTTGTTTCATGTTCAGCATCTCCAGATCTGAAAAGATGGTGTGACAAACCAGACAGAACTGGCCTGTCTGGAAGCACAGGCTGCAGCTCCAGAGCTGGCAGTCACAGTGTGGGAATCAGTTATTCAGTATAGCTATTAGGATTGCTCTGCACATCCTGGTAGTTTTGCAGTGAGTACCATTAGTCAAGTCAAGCTGTCTCAGGAGATGTTAACTCAAAAGCAGACAGCTGGAAGTAAAACTACAGTGACGCTTAAGAGTGAGTCCTTTGTGTGGCTGCATCTTAGCCCATGCCTCTTATTGCAGCTGGCTAGCCAAGTTATCTAAGGCAATTTACAATAAGCAAGCATGTGCATCTCTGTAGCTGGTAAGTCAGGAAAAGAGAATCAAGAAGGTGATAGGCTTGGTCTGTGTGACTTGATTCTATTTTTTGTTTCCTGACTACCCCTCAAGTCAGTCATAATGCCTCTGGCTTTGAAGATACTATACAGAAGTAAGCACATCTGGATGCAGCATAAAATTATTGTTTGTGTTTGTTTTTTGCTTGTTTGCTTTGTTTTTTAAGGCTGAACCCCTGGGCAAGCAGACATTTGAGACCATGTAGGAAACATCGCATGTGTCTCAGGCTGGCTGCTCCCTCGTAGCTGTGCTGTAACATGACAGTCACAAGAGATTCACCTGGAGATGAAAGCAGCTTTGGTTTTGAGTCAGACATCATCATGTTTGGAGAGCAGCCCTGGGCCACGATGTAATTCCTTGGCTGATTGTTGTTTCTATGCTGGTTGATGACTCCTACCAGACTCAGCTTTTTCGCTGGTAAATGTGTATCAGAGATAACATGGGTGGTGGTCTTTCTAGTTGGCTTATCTTTGCTCATTTTGAATGAGGCCCCTTTGGTCAGAAAGTCTTCAGGATGCTGGTCAGGTAAAGCACACCTGGTATGTGTAGAAAGACAGAAGACACCTGGTTGATATTTGGTAAGCTTGTGAATACTGCATCAAGCAGAAGAGGCTAGTGGCCATCACATTCTCTCATGCTGCAAGTGGCATTCTAATGCTACTGATGTTCATAGGACATACTAGAAGACATCCAAGGTTTTCAGGGGAGAGAGTGTGTCCACCTGCCAGATATGAAGGAAGGCAATGATAAAATTCAAGTAAGCAAGAAGCCAGTGAGAAGCACATTAGAATGCAAGACTGAATATAAGACTGGGAAGTAAGAAGAGACAAAATTGAATAAGCTGGGTCTGATTACAGAGAGGATCTGAAGGCTTGGGAGTGAGGGGAGAGGTGTCATTTTGCAATGAGCTGGACAGAACACATAGTTGTCCTTCCTAACATCAGATTGGATGTTAGAAAGAAGGTTTTCACCCTAAGAGTGGTGAGACATAGCAACAGGTTGCCCAGGGAGGTGGTAGAAGCCCCATCCCAGGAAGTTTTTAAGGCCAGGCTGGATGAGACTGTGAGCAACCTGATCTAGTGTGAGGTGTCCCTGCCCATGGCAGGGGGACTGCAGCTAAATTATCCTTGATGTCTCTTCCAACCCTGACAATTCTGATTCCTTAGGCAAGACCAAAGGAAATGGGGGCACAGGATAGTTTGGTCTACAAAGAGAAAAGAAGAAACAGGTTGAAAGAAGAATGAAGTTAGGAAGGAAAAATTCTAAATATATTTAAAACAAAAGGGGGTTGGGGGGTGGAGAGAGAAAAACTTGGAAAGCAAATGGAGAAGTATCAGGAGAAATGGAAATAAGAGAGCAAAAGACAAAGAATAATGACAAATAGTCCCAAACAATAGGTATCTACTGAATTAGGCAGAAGGTACCATTCAGTCTGTTCTGGCAAAATAAGCAGCATTGTTCAGTCCTTCCTGATACCCATTATTGTACCAGAGACAAGACAGGACAAGAGCTGCTTTGTCTGCCCTGCCTGGTGCTGCCCTGCTGGGGCAGAGCTGGCCTTTGAGGAATAACACGTATGAGGTCAGTGTTAGCAAATCTGCTTTTCATCCCCCTTGATCACACTTTTATCAACAAGGCCTTACTTATACAGATTTTTTTTTCCCTGAATCTGTTTTACTATTCCCTATCTCTGACAAGAATCACCAGTGCCAGCCTTGATGAAAGCACTGCTGTAAGTGGCCTTCTGGTTTTTCTACCTCAGACTCATCAACATCTGATGTGAAAAGAGTAGTGAAAGTGGCTCAGAGATGATTCCCATAATGCTCCTATCATTGCAGTTATGAGTTGATAAAGATTTTATTATGAGGTTGATATCTCAAAGCATTCTTATTGTCCTCTGCAACCCAGGGATTAAACCAGGCAGCTCTAAAATTAAAAATCTGAGAAGCAATGTGGAAAAAGGTTTCAGCTGTGATGTAAAAAAAAAAACAAAAAAAAAGTTTCTGTAATAATAATAATAAATACTGTTAAATAGTTTGAATAATTTTGTGCAAGTATTTGGTGCACGTAAAACTTGTAGTCTGGAGCAAAGATGAGGCCCAAAATTCTGGCTTTATCTTAAAGAAAGACATATTAAGAATTTAAAACGGTGATTAAAAAAGGATTCTTTCAGAATATTCTCTGAAGTCCTCCATGTTTCAGCTGACTGATAAAGAGGGAGGAACTGGAGTTTAGGAAAAGAGATGATTTCAGCAGCTGAGTAGGCAGCCGAAATGCTGATCAGCCTGTGAGGTTTATTTGTAAGTATTTCTATGCATCCCTATGTGCCTAGAGGCTCTTTCCTAGACAATCCTATAGGAATTATGGGAGATGTAGCCTTTTTGTACACCCATTTGCAATGAAGCACTTGTGTAGGGCAATGATTGCCTACAGTCTGTTACAGAAATAAGACAATTAGGTTAATAACAATATGCAATCCAAGGAAGAAAAAAACCTCAGAACCTTTAAAAGGTTCAGAGCTCAGAGTAACTGATTTTTATGTCTATTTAGTGGATAATATATTCCCCCCTTTACAGCTTCCTGGCACTAGTTCATGGCCCTGCTGAAACAGAGGTCTTTAGATAATTTAACTTACTGCCTTGCTGTAGCTCTGTATTTGTGTCAAAGACAGAATGCCATGTAAATTAATTTTTCAAAGGCAAAAACGGAAAACCCCAAGTTTTTCCTGGGGAAAAAGTGTACTGAATTGCACTGCAGTGTATAAGCATACATAGCATCAGCATCTGGCACAAGGAGGACGGGGTTTTTTGAAACTGCAGAATAAGTCTTTTCAGGGTCCCTGCAGTCTGAATAGAAGCCCACACATCCTTATTATCTGCATTTGGCCCCATTATGCTTTGGAATTCACAGAAGTCTGCTCCACACTGAGAAACTGACCTTTTTTTTTTTTTTTTTTTTTTTCCTGATGGAAATTATGAATCTTCAGACTGGCTGGAAGTTATTAGGCACATAGTGTACTAAGCTATATTTCACTTTCTTCTATAGAATATGGCAATTTCCCCCCCCCCCTCTGTTCTGTTAATCCTACATCTTACATCCTCTTTGTGTTCCTAAAGGAATATGATCAGTTTGATAGTAATTTTTTACTGTAATGTGATCTATCTCCAAAACAGGCAAAAAGCTTCTGTTGCTAACTGAGATTTTAAGGCTGCTTCTATAACAGGATTTTGAAGGCCTTAATCTTCTGAAAACATTAAACCTAAAAGCTCTAGTTTGCCACAGGAATAAAAGGTAAATATGATTCATCTTTTTAATATGCAATTAACTGCTCTGCCACAAAAAAAAAAAAATCAACACCCTTGCAGTAAGATTGTGTGGCACAGTCGACTTGCTAGAGGGCAGGGACCTGGACAGGCTGCAGAGGTGGGCCCAGGCCAACCTCATGAAATTCAACAAGGCCAAGTGTAAGGTCCTGCACCTGGGTCTGTGCAATCCCAAGCACAACTCCAGGCTGGGTGGCAAGTGGCTGGAGAGCAGCCCTGAGGAAAAGGACCTGGGGGTCTGGGTGGATGAGAAGCTCAACATGAGCTGGCAGTGTGCACACGTGGCTCAGACAGCAACTGTGTCCTGGGCTGCATTAAGGGAGGCATTACCAGCAGGGCAAGGGAGGTGATTCTCCCCCTTTACTCTGCTCTTGTCAGACCCCACCTGGAGTACTGTGTGCAGTTCTGGAGCCCCCAGCACAAGAAGGACATGGAACTGCTGGAGAGAGTCCAGAGGAGAGTCACGAAGGTGATCAGAGGGCTGGAGCAGCTCTGCTATGACAGGCTGAGAGAGTTGGGGCTTTTCAGCCTGGAGAAGAGAAGGCTTCNCAGTGAGGGTGGCGAGACACTGGAACAGGTTGCCCAGGGGGGTTGTGTCTGCTTCCTCCCTGGATGTGTTCAAGGCCAGGCTGGATGAGGTCTTGAGCATCCTGATCTATTGGGACGTGTCCCTGCCTGTGGCGGGGGTTTGGAACTGGATGATCTTTGAGGTCTCTTCCAACCTAAACCATTCTATGATTCTATGATATGGGTCTGTAATATAATTTCAGTTAGCAGCAGTAGAGAAAACATAAATGAAGTAAGGAAATAAAATATTTTCATCCCAAAGATGAAACAAAAGGAGGAATCAATCTGGCACTTAGATACACAAAGCTGGTCCTGATGATGTCCAGCCATGATGTCCAAATTCCAGAGGGCAAAAGTAAGGTCTGGGGAAGTGAAGACCTGCCCACTGTAATTGAAGATCATGTTCGAGAGCACCTAAGGAACCTGAACGTGCACAAGTCCATGGGGCCTGATGAGATCCACCCGAGG